>PVLA01008848.1:0-83280 GCA_004027455.1 Hydrochoerus hydrochaeris | reverse complement strand
AGAATTGCTCAATGCCAAATGATGACAAGAGTTTTTGAAACCATTTAAGAAAAATGTATGATTTGGACTTTATTATTCTGGAGAAACAGTTAAGTAATGTGTGAGTCCAAATTAGCACATGCAATGAGAGAGAGAGAGAGGGAGAGAGAGAGAGAGAGAGAGAGAGAGAGAGAGAGAGAGAGAGAGAGAGAGAGAGAGAGAGAGAGAAAGAGAGAGAGAGAGAGAGAGAGAGAGAGATCCTGGGGGCTTCCTAGACTGTGCATTTCTAACCCTGAACACAATGCCTTGCATGTTAGAGGTGGTTACTAAGTGATCAGTAAATAGATGACTTATTGAAAGATCAAGCTTAGGCCTTGGGAAAGATCTGGCCTTTGAGATATGACTTGCAAAAAAACCCATAATAATGAGTTTAATATCCTCAGGAAGGAGTGCATCACCATGTTCAGTTTTGTTTCTAACTGCTGACTAACATGGCTATTCCTCATTGATGTCAGCTCCCCCGATGCAAAAGAAAATCAACCCCGGGTATCACTCTCCACTGCCTTTCCTTGAGATATGAAATAGCAGAACTGCTTCTCTGTTTATTTTCCTCACACATTACTATTGTTTAAAGCAGAATTTTCAAATTCATTTCTAGCTAAGTGGATTGATTTTTTTATTACTCATGCTGAACAGTTGACAGTAATGATTTATTGCTCTCTGGGATTTTGGCAGCTCCTTACAACTCATGGTTTAATTCACAGTTTTCCCTAATGGCTTCAGTGTCTGTGGTGTTTGCTCCTATAAAGCGGTGTACCACAGAGAGCAGTGTCCTTCTGGTCCTTTACTCTTGCCTTGGGTTTCTTTTCTCCTCATGCTGTGACCATAGTGATTATACAGGGAGAGAACACACACGAATGGGAGAAACCTGCTGCTATCTTTTTTTGTAGAAGCTTCAGCCATTGTAGTTGTATACTACACACAGAAATCTGGTTGACTTGAGAGGAGACCCAAGGGGCTCTGAAAGAAGGGTAAATGCACATTCTGTAGGGAGATGGTCTACTTTACTTGCTTCCTAACAACAACAAGAATAGCAACCTACTGTGTCAACTATGTAGCATGAATTAATCCAGGTACTGGCAAATTCAGCATGTGGGCCAAATGTAGGCTATTTATGTAAATAAAATTTTATTGGAACACAGCCACACATATTCATTTACCTAATGTCTATGGTTGCTTTGAAGCTGCAATGAGAAAGAGGATAGTTGAGCAGGGACTGTATGATGTATAAAACTGAGATTAAAAGGTTTTTATTTTTGGTGGTGAAGATTAAACATGAGAAGCACATGTTATATCTCACACATTCTCCAGCCCATAATACCTTCTCAAAAACCATTTGCTGGTCTATTTTAGTCTACTTAATAGAATATGATACAAGTTTTGGTAATATCGTTGGCATTTTACAGAAGAGGAAACATGCTGAGATGACAGTGTGCACAAGATCTCACAGCTACTAAAAATGGAGAAGTAGAATCCATAGAGTGCAGTAATATACTACACTCAATTACTCAGTAAATACAATAATTATTAAACTTGCCATATTAACATGTCTTATTTCTTCCTATCCCCATAGAATTTTGCATTGTGAAACATTTTCAAATAATTGTCGTGTAATTGCATTGGGAGATTTAGATCTTTTTGTTTTCAAATATTTAAATTTAGTTTTTAATGGCTAAACAAAGCCATAAAATTGTACTTATTAATGGGGCATTTTGCAATATTTCAGTGTAAGTATATATTGCATAATTTTTAAATCAGGTTAAAACTATAGTCTCAAATATTTATCCTTTTCTTATAGTGAAAAATTTCAAAATATCTCATTTTATCTTTTTAAAATGAGTGGTATGTTGTTGCTGTTTTTTGTTTTGCTTTTGGTACCAGGGATCAAACTCATAACGTCACACTTGCCAGGCAGGCGCTTATGCCTCTGAGTTAAATCCCCAGCCCTAGTATGTTGTTGATAATAGGCCTTCTGTGCAGGCTCACCAGAACTTCTTGCTCCTAACTGTAAATTGTTCCCTACAGTTATTCCAAAAGTATCCTGCTCTCCTTTTCTCTCAATCTCTTGTAATCACCATTCTACTACAAATTTTTTTGAGATCAACTTTTTAGATTTCAGATGTGAGGTCACATGGCACTTGGCTTTCTGTGTCTGGCTTATTTCACTTAGTATAATGATCTCAAATTCCATCTTGTCACAAATGAGAGGATTTTATTCTACTTTGTGGCTGAATAAAATTCCATTGTATCCCATCTTTTCTTTATCCATTCATTGGCTGATGGATGTGTAGGTTTCATTTGTTTCATAGCTGTTGTGAATAGCACTGAAATGAACATGAAGGGGCAGATATTTTGTCAACGTATGGATTTAATTTCTTTTTACTATATAACTGGTAGTGGAACTTCTGGATCATATGATAGCTCTATTTTCCATTTTTAAAATAATCTTTCCACAGTGGCTGAATAGTTTACATTCCTATGAACCATGTGCAAGGGTTCCCTATTTCTCTACATCATTTCCAGTGTTTGTTATCTTTTTTCTTTTTGGTAATAGCTATGCTCTTTATAAATCTGTTAATTTTTTTATTTTAAAGAGAAACAATTTTAAAAATTCAAAACATGATATTTAGAGGATATCAATGATTAATACATTGCATACTGTTATCTTTAAATTAGTTACTCAGAATACAAGATATATACATTTAATTTTCCAAACAACACTAACACAAATTTTTCTTTTAAAAACACTAAGAGAAATTAATAGTATAACTAAATTATATTATATATATTATATAGTATAATATAAGTATGTTATAAGTTTATATGTATATATAGTATAAGTATAGATTATAATGTATATCATATCATATATAACTATCTCAACTGTCATATATAGTTATATACACATACATATATATATGAATATATATATATATATATATATATATATATATATATAAAATCTTATTTCTTTCAGCTTCTGACACCAGGGAGAATGTTTACACATTTCATTCTGATCTATTTCACTTATGAATATGATGTCTAGTTGCTCCCATTTATTGTGATTTACATTGGATTAGCATTCTTTATGGCTGAGTAATACTAGACTCTATAAAAATACATCTTTTTACACAGTTTTTTTATTGATAGACATTTAAGTTGTTCCCAAGATCTAGCTATTACAAATTATGCTGTTTATAATCATGGGTGCACACACATCACTATAGTATGATTTTTAATTCCTCTGGAAAGATACCTAGAAGTGGAATAGCTGAGTCAATTGGGACTTCCAGTCCTAGTTTTTTGAGGAATCTTCACATTGATTTCCACACTGGTTGCACCAGTCTACACTCCCAACAACAGTGAAGAAGGGTTTATTTTTCCCCACAACCCCACCAGCATTTATTATTGATTGATTTCATGATGATAGTCATTCTTTCTGGGGTGAGGTAGAATCTCAGTGTTTCACTTTGTATGTCTTGAATTACCAGTGATGTTGAACATTTTTCATAAATTTATTTTCTGTTTGTATTTCTTCATTTGAGAAATGTGCATTCATCTCAGATGCACATTTTTGAATTGGGTCTTTAAATTTAGGAGGTCTGATTTTTCTGAGTTCTTCAAATGTTATTGATAGTAATCATTTGTCTGAGGAACAGCTGGCAAACATTTTCCCCACATTGTGGATTGCCTCTTCATTCTATTTGTGCTTTCTTTTGATGTGCAAAAGTTTTTTTTTTTAATAGGATAAGATTCCAGTTGTTGATTCTTTGTGATAGTGCCTATGTGATCGAGGTTTTTATTCATAAAGTCTTTGCCAACACCAATGCTTTCAAGAGTTTCATGTATTCTATCTTCCAGCAGAGTTAATGTTTTTGTTTTCATTTTTAGATCTTTGACCCATTCTGAATTTAGTTTAGTGCATAGTGAAAGATACAGGTCCAATTTTAACCTTTGGCACGTGCAGAGCCAGTTTTTCTAGTACCTTTTAGTAAAGAGGCTATCTATCTTCCAGTGAATGTGTTTGGCACCTTTGTCAAAGATAAGGTGGCTTAGTGTGCCTGGAGTTATTTCTGCATCTTCTAATATGTTCCATTGATCTTTGGGTCTGCTTTTTTTCAGTACCATGTTGTTTTTATCACAGTAGCTTTATAGCATAATTTCAAATGAAGGATTGTGATGCTCCCTGCCTTGCCTTTGTTGCACAGCATTGTCTTTGTTATTTTAGGTCTCTTATGATTCTAGATGAATTTTAGGATTGTTTTGTCTAATTCTGTGAAATATGCCTCTGGATTTTGATCAGAGTTGTATTAAATCTGTGCAACAGTTTGGAAGTATGGCCATTTTGGCTACAATGGTTCTTCCTATCCAAGACCAAGGGATGTCTTCCCACTTTCTAATATGCTCTTCAATCTCCTTTTAAAGAATACTGTAGTTTTCAATGTAGAGGTCTTTTACAACCTTCACTAGATTAATTCCTAGATATTTCATTTTTTGGATGCTATTGTGAAAGGTGTTGGTTCCCTGATTTCTATCTCTCTGAGTTTATTATTGATGAATAGGAATGCTATTGATTTTTGAGTGTTTACTTTGTATTCACTTATGGTACTAAATTTGCTTATTAAATCTTTCAGTTTTTTAGTGGAGTGTTTGGTGCCTTCTATATAGACTATCATGTCATCTGCCAATAACAATAATTCGTTTTCTTCCTTTCCTATCTTTATTTCTTTTATTTATATCTCTTGTCTAATTGCTCTGACTAAAGTTTCCAGGAATGCAGAATAAGAGAGGAGACAATGTCCATCATTTGCTTATTCCTGATTTTAGAGAAAAAGTTTTCAGTTTTTGTCCATTTAGTATGATGTTGACTGTTGGTTTGTCATAGATGGCTTTTATTAGATTGAGATAAAGACCATCTATTCCAATTCTCTGTAGAGTTTTTATCATGAGTGGATTCTGGGTTTTGTCAAAACATTTTTCTGCATCTATTGAGATGATCATATAATTTTTTTCCTTGGCTCTATTAATCTGGTAAATCATATTTATTGATTTATGTATTTTGAATCATCCCTGCATCCCTGTGATTAACCCCGTATAGTCATGGTACATAATCTTCATGCTATTTTGTTAATTTTTAATTTTGTTTTTAGAAGCAGGAATTGAACTCAGGACCTTGTGCTTGCCAGGCACATGCTTGTGCTACTGAGCTATATCCCTGGCCCTATAATCTTCTTGATGATTTGCTGCATTCTGTTTGCCAATATTTTATTGAGGATTTTTGCATCTATATTCATTAAGGAAACTGGCCTATAATTCCCTTTCTTGGTTAGGTCCTTCTCCAGTTTTAGTTAAAGGTAATGCTTGCTTCTAGGAATGAATTTCAGAGTATTGTTTCCCTTTCAATTTTGTTAAAGACTTTCAGAATAGTGGTGTAAGCTCTTCTCTAAATTTCTTGTAGAATTCAGCAGGTTCTGGAATTCTCTTTGTTAGTAAGTTTTTAATTATGTTTTAAATTTCATTTATTAATATTAGTATATTTAGAATTTTTTTACCTTCTTGACTTAATTTTGGTAACTCATGTATCTAGGAATCTGTCCTTTTCTTCTGCATTTTCCATCCTATTAAAATACAAGTTTTCAAAGTGGATATTGATAATCTTCTGAACTTCTGCAGGATTCACTGTGATTGCAACCTTTTTATTCCAAATTGCTGGGATTTGGGTTTTTCTTTCCTTTTTTAAAAAAATAAGGTTGGATAAAGGCTTGTCAATTTATTAACCATTCAAAGAACCTTCGATTTATTTATTTTTTTGTGATTTTTTTTTTTTTTAGTTTCCAGTGTGTTAGTTTCTGCTCTGATCTTTATAATTTCCTCCCTTAAGCAAGGTTTTGGCTTAGCCTGCTTTTCATTTTCCAGAAGTGTAAGGTTCACCATTATGTTGTTTATCTGCACTTGCTCTGTTTTCATCATATGGATGTTTACTGCTATAAATTTCCCTCTTAAGACTGTTTTTATTATGTCCCATAAGTTCTGGTGTGCTTTATTGTCATTATAATTAAACCGTTAAAACTGTCTAATTCCTTCTTTAATTTTATGTGTCACCCACTGGTTCAGGAGGGTGCTACTTAACTTCTAGGTGTTTATGCAGTTCTTGTGGTTTCTTTTGCCATGGATTTCCAATTTTATTGAACTATGGTCTACAAATATGTGTGGGATAATTTCAGTTCCTTTGCATTTATTTAATCATGTTTTATGAACTAGCATGTGATCTATTTTGGAGAACATTCCATATGCAGCTGAGAATATGTATTCTGATGTGGGATGGAACATTCTGTTGACATCTACTAAGTCCATTTTTTTCAAAAGTTTGGTTCAGTTCTAATATTTCATTGTTACTTGTCTAGATGGTGTGTGTGTGTGTGTGTGTGTGTGTGTGTGTGACAGAAGGGTATTGCGATCCCCCAAACTGTATTAGTGCTTATTTGATTTTTATGCCTGTTAGTATTTATTTTATAAAGTTGAGTAAAATAGTATTTTCCATATAATTTATGATTGTTTTCTCTTCCACTTGGATTGTTTTCTTTAAATGGATACAGTGACCATCTTTGTTTCTTTTAGTCTTGGTTTGAAATTCACTTTGTGTGAAAATATAATAGCTACCCCTGCTTTTTTTCTTGGTTCCCGTCACATGGAGTATTGTTTATTGCCCTCTGACTTTCAGTCTATAAATTTGTTTTTGAAATAGATCTGCTTCTTCCATGAGGCATGTTTTGGATCTTGCTTCTTGATCCATTCTTCCAGTCTGTTTCTTTTGATTGGCAAATTGAGATAATTAACATTGCTGTTTATAACTGATATATATATATATATATATATATATATATATATTGGCTTATCCTTGTGTTATTTTTCTGTGGTTGGCTCCTTCTCTATTTTTTCTTTCTAATTGTTTGCCTTGCCTGGTGGGTTCCTTGCTTTGGGGTTCATGGAGTTGTGGCTTTTGTTGTTCTCTAGAATGTCCTTCAAAATATTTTGGAATTCTGGTTTTGTGGTTATAAATTTCTTCAGATGTTCTTTGTCATGGAAGTATCTTATTTTTCAGTCAGTTTTGAAAGATAGTTTTGTGTGGCACATCAATCTGGGTTTGAAAGTTGTTTCCCTTTATAATTTGAAATGCTTCACTCCAAGCTTTCCTTGACTTGAGGGCTTGTGCTAAGAAGTTAGCTGCGATTCTGATGGGCATTCCTTTATAGGTGATTTGTTTCTTTTCCCTAACAGCTTTTAATATTCTATTCTAGAGTTGAATTCCTGGAATCTTGACTATGATATGCCTGTCTGTAAATTTTTGTTTTGATCTTGGGTAATTGGAGTTCTATATGCCTCATTTATCTTTATGTGAAATTCTTTTTCTCTACTGAGGAAGTTTTCTGCCATGATATTCATGACCAGATTTTTAATAATATTTATGATATCTCCTGCTTTTTCATTGATTCCAATCAATCTTAAGTTATTCTTCTTTGTCTCTTGTAGAACCTTCTGGATTTATTTCTCATAGTTCCTTCAGAAATTTTTCTTTTGAGAAATTTTTTTTTCATGATTACTAACTGCAAGGCTGTCTTCTATATCTGAGATCCTGTCCTCACATTGGCTTACTCTACTATGAATACTTTCAATGGAATTTTTATTCTCCTGGATATCTGCTTAAATCTGCCCTATGGATTCCATTTCTTTCTTATACTGACCATTCTTTGCTTCCATAATTTTTTAAGCTCACCTATTTTTTTGTCTATATGTGATCTAGTGTCACAAAGCATAGTCTTTATTTTGGACACCGTCTGTGTAGTTATCTGAGACGTAAATTCTGATTTGATTTTTTTCCAGAGCCTCATTCAATTGTTTTGATGTTATCATTTCATTGAAGACAGGTGGGAGCCCTTCACTTTGTCCCACCTCATTGTCCCCTGGGTTTGTCTTTGGTGAACTTCATGTCTGGGGTTGCATCTTGTTTTAAGTGTTTTCTCATTTTCTTTTCTTTTTCTAGTTTCACTCCTGGGGTGATGCTTGTCAACTGCCCATGGTGGGTTACTTTATTGCTAGTATTTAAGACCTTTAGGTAATGACTACTTCTCTGAAGTATCTTACAGATGTAACTGTTTTTTAGGTTTTGAGTCTGTTGGAACATCTTACCTCTTCAATTTGTTGGAGATGAGAAGTTGCTGCTTATTTGACCCAGTTCCTGTTAGTTTAGCACTGTGCCACAGTGTTTTCTTTGATCTTTACTCAATCTCAGTCATGAAATACTATGACAAACATCTGTTTAGACTAATTATGTCACTGTTGGCTCTAGTGGTACCAATAGAATCAAACACAATCTAGAGAAATGATAAACTGAGCTAACCGTTAATTGTCACTTAACCATATGAACTAGATTTATGCTTATAAAGAAGGTCTAACACAAACCAGAAAATTATATGTGATATATGAATGCTTAATATATTGATTTTGCCCTCAGAGGTTAAAATTTCAAATGGGTTAAGTAGAAAATAGAAAAGTGTAAGAAGAAGATGTGATTAGAAGTAAGGTTGGAGAGTAAAAAGGGAATTGTACTAACTTTGGAAATTTGGGTAGACTAGAGGGAAGGAGCAAAGGAAGAGATAAAAAGAAAAACAGAACAGAACCACAACCACAGTGAGGCTGGAAACCACATTCACACTCATATAAAAAGATCAAAGTATGAAGGAGAAAGAAATGAAAACAAAAATAAAAAAAAGCCTACCACAACAGCAACAAAAAACAAGTGAGAGAGAAAGAGAAAAAAAGGTCACTTTTAGAGTTGACTCTACTGTCACTGATAGACAACCTGTGGAGACAAAGGCCTAGTCAGTGCTGATCTATTCCAGGAATCCAGTGGTAGCTTTATGGTGGGGTAGTGCATAACCTCAGTAAGCCTATACTTTGTGGCTGAGACTAGACTCATTTGAATCATACTCTCCATGAACTTTCTGCAGGCCTGAGCCCAACTGGGACCCACTGGATGGAGCTAGCAGCAGTTCTGAGTTCTGACCTCAGCCAGCCCATCTCCAAGATGGTTCCAGGCCAATTGCCTCCTCCTGCAGGAGGACTGAGTCCTCTGCACTCACTGCCAGCCAGTGCAGTCCTTTATTTCTGCTGTTCCGCTCCACTGCGACATCTCTTCATACTGACCTCTGGGGTCACCATCACTGTCAAGTGTGTCCACAGGTTGGAACCACTCCTTTCACACAGTGAGTCCCATCTCAGAAAGAAGGCATTGCTTGCCATTTCCTTTTCCTTTGTTCAAATTTTTCTCTTCACTCTCTCCATGGACTTCAATTTGTGCTTGAGATTCTTCCTGGGTCCACGGGACCCACTTTCCTCCTTCTTGTCTTTCTCACATTGCTATATTCCAGTGATTGGATGGCAACTGTCAGAGAGGCTCTTTCTCTGCCACTTACTGCTGTGCCATCTTGGTCTTCCCAGTTATTCTTACTGGGGGTTAGGTGATAGATTGTTGTGATTTTTATTTGCATTTTCCTGATGATAAATATGTTGAACTTGTTCATGTATCTGTTGAACATTTGTATATTTTCTTCTGGGAATGTCTATTTAGATCTGCTGTCCAGTTTTTGATCAAGGTATTTACCTTTTTAATTTTTTGCTATGTGTTTCTTTAGTTCCTTATCTAGAGTATATATCAACTCCTGATCAGGTGTATGCTTTGCAAATATTTTTTCCAATTTTGTAGGTTATCTCTACTCCATTGATTTTTTTTCCTTTGTTGTACAGATTTTTAGATATAATTTCATTAGTACATTTTGCTTTGTTCCTGTGCTTTTAGTGTCCTATGCATAAACATTTTTGTACATTCCAATATCCTGAAGCATTTCCACTACATTGTGGAAGCAATGTAGCAAGTTCATAGTTTCATGTCTTATTTGAACTCTTTAATTTATTTTGAGTTGATTTTTTTTTTTTGGTACTGGGGTTTGAACTCATGACTTAACGCTTGCCAGGCAGATGCTTATTCCTGAGCTAAGTCCCCTGTCCTTGAGTTGATTTTTTAAAACTGATGACAGACAGTCATCATTCTAGTTTCACTCTCCTGCATGTGGACATCACAAGTTCCCAGAAAAAATTTATTCACAAGACTCTCTATTCTCTAATACATGTTCTTAGCATCTTTGCAAAAATTAGTTGTTAGTTGATGTGTAGGTTTACTTCTAGGCTCTCTATTGCAGTCCATTTGCTCATGTGTTTGTTCTTATACATATTTTTAATATATTTTGAAGTTATATAGGGTTACCTGCTGATTTTTTTCAAAATAAATTTGACTATTTGTGGATATTTATGGCCCTATATAAATTTTAGAAATGTGTTTTCCAGTTCTGTGAGAAATGTCATTGTTATTTTGACAGAGAATATATCAAATCTGTACATTTTTTGGGTAGTATGGACATTTAAATTATATTAATTTTTTCCATAGGTGAATATAAGATGTCATCCCACTATTTATGTATTTTTCAATTTCTTTCACTGGCATTTTATAATATTTATTGGAGATCTTTCACCTCTTTGGTTACATTTATTCACAGGCATTTATGGTAGTTATTGTAAATAGGATGACTTTATTTCTATTTCAGATAATTTGCTATTGCATGCACTATGGAGTTTTATGTTGAGTATTTTGAAACACTGCTTCAATTACTTATCAGTTCAAATAGGTTTTTTGTAGAGTTGATGTGGTAATGAATTAGCATAATATTGCTTTTCCTTATAGGTTTTGGTATGCTGTGCTTTCATTTTGATTTGTTTCAAGAAAATTTAGACTTTTTTCTTGATTTCTTTCTTCACCCATTAGTTAACTTTTCACAAGAAAGTTGTTCAACCTCCATGTATTTTTAGTGTCCAAAGTGGTTTTTTTTTGTTATTGATTTCTACTTTAACTGCATTACAGTCACAAAAGTTACTTGATGTGACATCAGCTTTTAAAAAATTCAATGAGACTTTTTTTGTGACCAAATATATGATATACTGTATACCCAATAATGTTCCATATGTTAATGAGAAGAATGTTTATTTGGCAATTGTTGGATGGAATGTTTTATACATGTCTTTTAGATCCATTTTCTCTAGGGTGCAATTTTACTCTGTTTTTTGTTGTTGATTTCCTATTTATGTGATCTGTTAGATGTGATCTGAAAGTGGGGTATTAGAGTACACAGTTATTATTTTATTGGAATCTCTCTGTTAATATTTACAAATTTAAGTGCTCTGAGATTTTGTGCATACTATGGGGCTTAGATGTAAAATTTTATAACTCAGAACTACCTATTAATTGTTCAAACTATGGGGGTAGATTAGAAGTTCTTGCCCTGAGAGTCATGTACTATCACTTGAGGAGCTCTATATCTGTTGACACTAGGTCTCTTTGGTTCTAAATAGTGATTTAGAGTGAAGTCTGAGCTTCATGATTTTTATAAGCTTCCTATGTGACTCTAGCGTGCAACCAGGATTGAAAAATATTATTATAGACATTTTTAAATGTATATATAAAATATGAAAGTTCTGCCTTGGTAAATAAACAATGAGTACAATACAACAATGAAAGAAAGCCTGCATAATTCATACTAAAAACACCAACCCATCCTGAATATGTTGCAAGTTGGAAGCTCAGCTGCAAGAAATATTCTATACACCATCTAATTTGTGATGATGAAGACAGTTGAGGTACATTCCAGAATTCATACATTTTGTGCATAATTATGCTGACATTTTGTGTGTGTGTTGTGAAAGGAGATACTTCTAGAAAAAAAGAATAAAAATTTGAACATTTTCTTTTAAAAGTCTACAGTTGACTTTTGCATTCATGCAAAACCTGCAGTGTATTTCTACAAAATGTACATTTTAAGTTTCTCCAACTTTTAACCTTTCTTGAAGGGCAAATTCAATCAGGGCTGATTTAGATTCACAGGGTTTGTTAACTGACGGCTGTTTTGTGGAATTACATCATAATTATTACGAGCAAATATTGAGGAAGCCCTCACAGGGGACTGTATGGCACTGTGCTGGTTCCTCATCTCCCAGAAAGAGCACCTTCAGTGTAGTGCCTGGGAAAACATAATCACAGCTGAAATTCCCAATAAATATCTCATTCCTCAGATTCTTTCCACTGTTTCTATTTGCACTGATGATGGAGCCAATGTTGTTAAAACAGTATGAGACTGAACATTTACCCATGAGCTGAGTTCCACAAGCTGTCTGTACTGGCTGGTACATTATTCCAGTAAGAATAATTAAATTATTAAACATCAAGGAGAGATTTACAAGATTTTTTGGATAATCAAAGGTCACACATTTTATTTGAAGCTGCGAGAGAAAAGCAGAGTATGTATACAAAATATCAGAGACATGGAGCAGGGTTACATTGGTGCAAAAGTGGTTCCTGTTTTCCTTTCTTAGGCATGACTATCAAAGAAGCACAAGCATTTCCCTGTAGTTGGTGGAAAGGAAATGTATGTTTTAGACTTGGAACATGGGAGATTTATGAGGTGTTAACTTGTCAAGTCTTAGTAACCTCTCATAAAGGCTACTGTGAAGTCACACTGTCATAAGTCAGAGCAACTGATGAATCTGTCATCTGAGAAATACCTCAGAAATGCCTTACAGGAAGATTATGAGAGAAGAAAAATCTCAATACAGTGGAAAGATATTCTCTGACTGTGAGTTATTGCTGATTTTGGCATGTTCTGAGTACTCTCTCAATTGAGAAATGGTAAAATAGATACATGTATAGAATCTACTGGAGAAAACACCAAAACTGATTAAAAGCACCTGTACAAGGATCAATTATTGCATATTTATGACACGTACTCATCAAAAAGAGACTATATTAAGTGTATTTAAAACACACACACAACAGCAAGATACACACTTTCACTCAAGAATTAGATAATGCCCTCCAGGTCACTCAAGCAAAGCAGCCTGACTCTGAAATTGTATAAAAGTGGTTTAATGATGACTTCAAGGACGAGTCTATGCAATGTTGAAAATGTGGATGCAAGATGATATACATATAATCAAACAGTTAGTGTAATGCTAATTAGAGATCTAGATCATTGTCATACTTTGAATGTCAAGCACAATCAGTATTTAAGTCTGGAACATGTTTTATTGTATAGACATAGTAAATGAAACAAAGATAGCTCATGAGGGCTACTTTTTTTGAGTCCAACAAGCCATGTCCAACTAAATCCATTTTGTAAATAGCAGAAAAAGTACCCAAGAAAAGCAGAAAGTGTTTGTACTGCTCTTGACCAACTATTGTTGATCTCCCTTTACTTGAGCAGGGTGTTGTGACTTTGATAGTCACTGACATTCCCCATTATGCTCACTATGAATCATTGATTCATATAACATGCATCTAGCTGCATGGCATATCAGAAAAATATTTATAAATAGTCATTATTAAGCACATTGACATTTAATCTTGATTGCCAAATGATTTGTTTGAGAAATGCCTAGAAAATTAGTAAATCACACTTCTGGATGAGTCTGTGAGGGTGTTTTCAGAGACAGTGGGGCTTGCAAGCCAGCAAACTGAGGTGGGAGACCCACACTGAATGTGGGCAGCACTATCCAATAGGCTTGGGTCCAGATGGAATAAAAGGAAAAGAAGCCTTGCAGTACCAACTCTTGCTCTCTCTCTGCTTCCAGGCTGCCATTAGGGGAACAACCTTTTTCTATCACAGTCTTCTGTCACAATTTTCTGCCTTGCCACAGGTCTAAAGAAATTGAGTCAGCCATCCATACATTGAAAGCACTGAAACTATGGGCCAAAACAAATGTTTCTTCCTTTAAGTGGGTTTATCAGGTATTTTGTCACAGCTATGAAAAGCTAACATGAGAACTAAAATCAAGGTCAAAGTTCAAGCAGCCTTTACACTGAAAAGTTGCATTATCCATCTAATTCCTAAATTAGTCACAATTTGAGCTCCAGTAATTAAGACCCAATTGCTTTCCTCTGACTCACCAAAAAAGACTTAACTCACATAGCATATCATTTCATAGTGGAAAATAGTCATATACATATCGACTCAAAGAACTAAAACAGGCCTGTTTAATTGCCTTTATCCATCCATTTTAGAGCAATGTGTTTAGTGCCTACTACATGTCAGAGCTAAAGTTCACTGCTAGATACACAGAAGAGAGCAATTCATTACCCTCTCAGAGCTTACAGTCCAGCGATGAATCAGGTTCTAAAGCTATGGCTGTCCAAATAAAGGTATTACAAATTGTGTTGAACATTAGGTAGGTAAAGAACATGATGTCATGAGTGAGACTGAAGAGGCCTTTCATCAGATTTTGCGGTCTGGGAAGGCCTCTTTGAGGAACATCTAAACTAAGACCTTAGCAAAAGTGAAGAATTTTCTAGGGGAAGATCACTTATAAAAAGGTTACTGAACAGGGAAAAAAGACAGCTGGGAGTTGTTTACCTTGACCACATTTAACTCTTTTATGATAGTATAAACTTTCCATTGGTGAGATCTATCACTATAAGGTCAAGTTGTGACAATTCCCCAATCCCCTGCATTTCTGCTACCACTTTGTACCTCTACTGAATAGCAATGGCCTGTGTGCTACTGGGTCATAGTGTGCTTTTCTGAAAATGAAAATATTAGCATAGAACAGTAGCTTCCAAATCTACTGCACAACAAGAAGATAGTATTAAAGTATGTACATACATATATTTGGCTTTAATCTAAAAGACAGGTAAGAAACAAGTAAATATCTATTAATATTTAATTTATAGATTGGCATATTGTATATATACATTTTGGAAATATGCATCATTTGAGTATGTTTATTAATATTTTTACTGGTAGGTGTGCACAGCTGAAGTTTTGGTGATCACTTGCCTATAGAAAGTAGCGGACAACCAGTGACCATTGCAAAATAAGCACAGCCTAAGCACTCCAGTCCCCTCTTTCTCCTTTTCCCTAAGGATGTCTATTACTCTTCACAGTCCAGTTAAGATTTCTTCCTCATAACAAAAGAAGCTGCCACCTTCTCCTAGGACTTTGACCCATATTCGAATTGTTCATATGCCTGAGCACTCACAGCACTTCCCAATTCAAATATTTTGCTTCCCAGTGTTTTCATCTCAATGGTTTTGTCTTTACAAGTACACATAGATTGTTCTGGTGCTACATTGAATATAGCCTACTTTTGTCTCTCATAGTACTGGGTAAATAGTACTGAATGAGTGTGCATGCAATAAACTTTCTAGGTGTTTGACATTCAATGTGTGCCCTAAGCACTAGCAAACATAGCATCATCCAGAGACTTGTTGGAACACATTTTAATTAGCATTGTTCTGAGCTTTTCTCTTCCACACTTTTTCCCATTTCTCTGGAAGGCCCATCATATTAAACCAGAACTTCTCAAACTTTGTTGTGAAACAATCATGAAAGGGGTTTACAGTCTTGTTAAAATGTAGGTTCAGATTTAGCAGGACTAGCTAATACACATGTTTCTGCATTCTAACAACTTTCTAGATTATTCTAGATTTATAATCTGAGCAACTACTTTGAAGATAGCATGCAATACATTCACCATTGTTAATCTCCTATTATGTTGTTTTGAAATTCTATATCATTGTTTTGGTTCTTTTTTATTTTTAAAATTAAAAATAAAAAAAAAAAGATTTCAGGCTGTAAAACTATGCTGTCCATGATGGTTGCCTCAGTAAAATGTAGATAGTAAACATTTGACATAGAGTTTAAAAACTTACCATGGAAAGAAGAATGTAAAATACCTTATTAATATTTTAATATGATTACATGTTATAATAATAGTACTTTAAGTAAATTGGATTAAATAAAGTCTAATTTAATTTTACTTATTATCTATGTGTTTAATAAAATTACTAGAAATTTTAAAATTCTATGTGTGGCTCTCATTGTATTTCTGTAGGACAACCTACTCTAGAACATTTCTGTTTCTCTTAAATACAAAATTTATGAACACTGCTATTTACTAAGAACTTCAAATTCATTAATTAAAGTAATGTAGGGATAACTGAAAGAAAAATTTTAGTTATAAATTTCAAGAACATTTTCAGCAAAATATTTTACCCATGGTAGTATGCACACTATTAATGCTTATTCTATTGCTCAAAATATTTATATTTTGTCAACATGTTGTATTTCTTCGTGTGATTCATAATATAGCCCTTCTGTGTAGATGAATGTGTATATATATTACATCAATCATCTATAGTTAACTTCTTGACAAATACAGATTACAAATGAGAATGCTGTTATCATACTCGAAGCATAATATAATTGTTGCAAAGTTCTTGAATATCATATTTCATTTTTTCAATCTCATTTCTCTCTTCTTTGGAAGAAGGCTTGAGACAGGATCTTGCCTTGTAGTCCATACTAGACATGAACTCACTATGTAGTCCAGATTGGCCTCAACTTCATGATTCTCCTGCCTCAGCCTCCTGAGTACTGGAAGTACAGGCATGTGCCACGATGCCTTTCATTTAGTTTATATTTCAATCTTGGAAGCTTCTACTTACAGTTCTTTAAACTCACTGATTTTTCTCAGCTGTGTTCAATCTACTGATGAACCCATCAAAAGTATTTTTATTAGTGTTTTTGAATTCCAGCACTTCTTTTTAAATTTTTCTTACAATTTCCATCTGTTTATATTATATTACATTTTCTAGCATGTTATATACTTTTGCCATTAGAACTTATCATAAATTCCTACTGTTTCCTATTGGTAACTGTGGAAGTAATGAGGACTCCAGAATTTCTGTGTATAAGTTATCTGATTAGAAAAGCAGTGGGTAGAGACTTGTTTTAAAATTATACAGTAATTGCAGGGCCATTATTTTTATCTGCTTTGATAGATGCACAAAAAAGGTGGACAAAATAAGACACAAAAGCATGAGTAGGAGATAGCTAGGCCAGAATGAGAGAATAGTATTTGTTGAATGTATACATATTAGCATTCATTGCTACACAACAAACATCCCCAATACTCAGGGAAATAAAAAAAATACTTTCCCCTACAACTGTGAATTCTGTAGGTTAAGGATTGGGAATTATGGTGGAGAGGGGCTAGTTTTGTTCTATAATGGTGGAGTCCTCATTTGGGAAGGCTCAGTTGGCTGCAGTGACCTGAAAGCTGGTGGCTAGAATCATCTGCAGGTTTCTTGCCTCACTATCTAAGGTGATTCAATGGGTAGATGTTATGACTTACATCAAGATGTCCCCCAAAGACTCCTGTGGTCATAGGTGGGGATTTTCAGAGGTGGCTCGATGATGAATGTGTGATACTGGGATTAAGCTAGTGTGGTACTGTATTAGCCCACTGGTTGGTTTAGCATAGTTCTGGGTATGGATAATGGAAAGGCCTAACCTGAATAAGAGTGGCACCATCCAATAGACTTGTAGCCTGGATGGGATAAAAGAGGATGTAATGCTGTTGCTGCTTGCTGCTTGCTACACTGTGGACTGTTTCTCCTCTGTCATGCTCCTCTGCCATGCTACCTTGCCTTGGAACAAGTGAACTACAGACTGAAACCTCTACAAAATATGAGTTAAAGTAAACCTTTTGTCCTTTAACACTAGGTGTTGGGTATTTTGTTTCATCAATATGAATGTTACTAAGACTAGTGGACTAGACAGGACTGTTGGCCAGAGACTGTCAACATGGCTTATCCATGTTACTGAATTGCTCACAAAATGGTGATCATGGTCTAAGTGAGCGAAGCCCAAGATAGCATACCAAGACAGAATATCCAGAGAGGAAGTATTTTAGAAATATAAAAAAGAAGGCTTCTTATTAACCCTTAGAAATCACATAGTGTCTCTTTATTCACTTCATATTATTACAAGAAAATCACTAATGACCATCACAATTGAAGGAAATAAGAATTAGATTTTTTCTTAGTGGGGCAATGACAAGGTCATATTTTCAAGACAGTGTGTAGGATTGGAAGTATTGTTACAGCCATCAGTGGAAAAATCAAATCATTGTACTATACTGACATAGTATGGTGTGTTTTGGAGAACAGTAATTTCATTCTAACTGAAGCATAATTTTTTCCTGTGTAATTTTATTTTACTTCTTTTTTAGGAGGTCTATTCTATAGAAGGATATTATTTTGATTCAGTAATAGGAAACCTGGCATATTGAAGAATAAATGTACTATAGAATCAGCAAATCCTGGTTTCACTTAGTTCTACTATTTTTTATATCAATTGCACAACTTTTGTTGTTCCTTCAAAAGTTGTTTCTATAACACATTTATGTATAATGTAAGAGCCAACTTATAGGTTGTATCTGGTCCTTATCTTGACTGTAACTGAATAACAAAAATGTTTAGTGAATGCAACTATATTTTCACCTGTCACTATAAAAAATACGACAGTATCCAGAAAAAAATAGTAGCAATAGGATAAAAAGTCCCAAATTGATTAGGCAAGCCTAGAGCCTCTTTAGATATGTGTAGTAACACTCAGAAAGGACTGAAAACAGTTCTAACTCAGGTCTATATATATTTCAAATAAGAGGCTGAAAGTAACAGAAATCACTTGTTTACTTTTCTCTTTGGTTTGTGATTTTTAAAATCTTTTTCTAATGTCAGTTATATATAAGTGATTGTTTCTGAATGTTTGCATGGGAATATTTGTTTTACAAGTAATTTTTTGTTTGTGTTATTCATATTTCCTGTAGAGGATTGAGTTTCCCAAGATGACCAAAAACATTTTGGATCCCATCTGTTTTTAAATAGTGTGATGTTTATACTTCTTCCAAGGAGAAATTAATTTTATGATCTCTTTCTTCGAATCATAATGAGCCTGTTAATATGGCCACAGTGATCTAATATAGCTTCTTTGGTTAGGTTAATAAAGGTGACATGCCTTCAGTGTTTGACTTGTTTATGGCAATTGCTTATGGAAACCAATCATGATGCTGTGAAGAATTCTAGGTCATAAAGACAGGTCATGTGTATCTTGCCAGTTGAAAATTCCAGGTGACTAATAGCATCAGACAACAGACATGTGAATTAACAAACCATTAATGGTTCCAGCCTCCTGGTAAATCTAATTTAATATTTCCTAGGTGAAATTAAATAGACCAAAGAGGGCCGGGGATTGTGGCAGGCACCTGTAATCCCAGCACTATGAAGCTGAGGCATGAGGATCACTGCAACTAAAGATCAGCCTGGGCTACAAAGTGAGTTCAAGGCTGAGTTCAAGGCCAGTCTGCACTACATAGTGAAATTCTGTCTCAAAAAAGATAAAAAAAAAAAGAAAAAAAAGAACAGAGAGGACTACTCTTTCTGAGCCCTTCTCAAATTACAGACTCATGGGAAAAATATTGTTATATTTAAAAATTAATTTTATTGGTATTATACATACCAGTAAATACATAATGATCACATTCATCATAAGGAATTTGCACCTGTACATAATATATCTTGAATCTTTCTTTTTACCCATTTTCCTCTGCTCCTTTCAACTCTTCTTGCCTTCTGTATTTACAAAACTAGGTTTTTATCTTTTTCTTCTATTGTCTTCTTTTCCTTTTTCCTTCCCTCTTTTTTACCTTCTCCCCTTCTTGGCCTTCCCCTTTGAACATTTATTTTCTTCCTGATTCGCAATATCTTATCATTCATTTTCATCCTTATATGCACTTTCAGTTTCTCACACAAGAGAAACAATGTAATATTTAAACATGCATGCCCAATTTATTTCACTTAAAAGTATGAGCTCAGGGTGCATACATTCACCTAAAAATGTCTCAAGTTTATCCTTCTTTATGGCAGAGTAGTACTCCATTTTATATAAATAACACATTTTCTTTAACTGTTAACTGCGGCTCTTTCCAAGATTTAGCTATTACAAATTGTGCTATTGTAAAAACAGGTGTGCATATATCTCTATGTTATGATTCTTTTTAATTCTTTTGGGTAGATACTCTTTCAAGGAATAGGTAGGTCAAATGGAACCTCTAGTTTTAGTTTTTTGAGAAATCTCTATACTGGTTTCCATATGGGTTGTACTAATTTACCCTCCTACCAACAGTGGGAAAGGGTTCCTTTTCCCCACAGCAACTGTAGCATTTGTTATTATTTGATTTCTTGCTGATAGTCATTTCTCTCTGGGGTGAGGTGGAATCTCAGTGTTGTTTTAATTCGCATCTCTTGAATAACCGGTGACGTAGAACTTTTTTTCATAGATCAGCTGTATGAGCTTATTCACCTGAGAAGTGTCTGTCTTATTTGGATGCTCATTTTTGGGCTGGGTCTTTAATTTGGGAAAGGGTTGATTTTTTGAGCTTTTACTATATTCTGGATAGCACTCCTCTGTCTGAGTAATAATTGGTAAAAATGTTTTCCCATTCTGTGGGTTTTCTCTTCATTATGTTGGTAATTTCTTTAGCTGAGCAAAGGGTTTTTAATATTATGAGATCCTAGTTGTTGATTCTTTGTGATACTTCCTGTGCAATCAAGGTTTTGTTACTAACATCTTTGCCTACACTTGTGTCTTCAAGAGTTTTATTTATTCTATTTTCAAGTGCATTTATTGTTTCTATTTTAACATTTAGAGATCTGACCCATTTTGATTTTAGTTTAGTGTATGGTGAGAGATATTGGGTCTAGGTTTAATCTTCAGCAAGCAGAAAGCCAGTTTCGAGCATCATTTAGTAAAGATGCTATCTTTCTTCTAATGAAAGTTTTTGGTCCCTTTGTCAAAGATTAGCTGTCTGAATGCATTCTAAGTTGTTTCTGTATCTTCTATTCAGGTCCATTGATCTTTGGGTCTGCTTTTTTTTTTTGCCAGTACCATGATTTTATTTATTTAATTATTTATTTATACCACAGTAGCTTTGCACCATAATTGTAAGTCAGGGATTGCGATGCCTCCTGCCTTACCTTTGTTGTCCAGAACTGCTTTTGCTATTCTAGGTTTCTTCTGATTCCAGATGAATTTTAGGATTGTTTTCTCTAGTTCTGTGAGGTATGCTGTTGGTATTTTGCTTGACATTGCATTAAATATGTATAATGGCTTTGGAAGTAGGACCATTTGCACTATGTGGGTTCTACCTGTCAAAGAACAAAGGAGATATTTCCATTTTCTGATATTCCCTTTGTTCTCCTTTTTCAGAGTACTATAAATTTTAGTGTACAGATCTTTTGCTTCTTTCATTAGACTGATTTCTAAGTATTTCAGTTTTTGGATGCTATCATTAAAGATGTTGTTTCCCTAATTTCTCTTTCAGTGAGTTTGTTATTTGTGTACAGGAATGTTATTGATTTTTAAATTACTTTTTATTTTTAAATTTTATTTAAAGAAAAAAGAGGGTAGAAATAATATATAATTTCAAAAAACAGTAAGAAATTCCTAGTTGATAATTACATATATTCCTCTTATAAGTAGTTGTTCAAATTACAAAGGTAAAGCATACAAAGTGGACATTTAAACAGTGAGACTGAAAACATTTCTGTTCACCTCTCCAACAAAAACTTAGTAATATGGTTATCAATCTTACACACTTAAACATACATGCATTTATATGCTTTAGAGTACTTTCTTTTCCTCTCTTTTTTACAATAACGATTATCAATTCTCATAAACTGTTTAGAAGTTCTACGCATGCAGGAATCTCTGCATGTATACCTATCCTTTCTGTATTAGAGGGAAAAACAAATCAAAACCAGACAAAAAACCAAATTCCTAGAAAAACACGAAATGAAAAAGTCATATAAAACCACAATACTAGGTGATTTACAGTAGTTACTATGATGTCTCTTGTTATTTTCAATAAGGAATGTTACTGATTTTTGAGTGTTGACTTTGTATCCAGCTACAGCACTAAATTTGGTTATTAAAACTTCAAGTCTTTTGCTGGAGTTTTTGGGGTCTTCCATTCAGAGCCTCATGTCTTCCACAAATAATGATAATTTTACTTCATGCTTTATACCCTTATGCGGCGCCCTTTTCCGTCCATGCCGCGTCCTAGTCCATCCATGCCTTGTGACAAGGTCCATGGGTGGAGGAGAGCACTTCAAGGAATCGCTTCTCCAGGAAAAGGACACCACATGTGGGAATTGGGTGCGGGGATCTTGGAATGTTTTGTACTGATAATTGTAATTTGTGTAATTCACATATATATATTTTCGTGTAATGCTCAATATGAAGTCGAGAATGGAAACTCCAGAGGAGTTATTAGAAACTTTCTAGATAACTTTGTGAAAACTAATTGTGAAATTTTACCTTCTGTGAGTAGTATGAGAGAGTTTATACAGAGGCTTTAAATGGAAGAGCTCATGGAGGAGGATTTGTGGGGTTCCTGTGAGACAACTGCCCTGAGACACTGGACAGGCAGCCAGAGACGGGCAACTAGGACACATATGTTACACTACCGGCCACCTAAGACAGGCACAGGACCTATTGCTGTCCTGCAGGCCCATGATGGGTAAGGTCTGGTTGGGTTCATATGAAGAGTCCTTGACCCAAGACAGGCACTGTCCTACGGGCAGCTAGAGACGGGCAACTAGGACACATATGTTACACCACCGGCCGCCTAAGACAGGCACAGGACCTGTTGCTGTCCTGCAGGCCCATGACGGGTAAGGCCTGGTTGGGTTCATATGAAGAGTCCTTGACCTAAGACAGACGCTGTCCTCACAGGGACTGCCATATTCCCATAAGTGATAAGGGAAAAAATGTAGGGAGCTGCATGATAGCCTCACACATCTCTTCCTCCTGCAGGCATCCAGGTGCATCAGCTTACATTTCCCAAGCTAACTAAGTAACAAGATTGAGATGTTACAAAGGTGAAAAGAGTTAATTGACACCTATTGCTTGGGATTGTCCCTGCCTAGCCCTGAGCCTGGGGCGCTTCCTGTTTGGGGTTGAGGTTAATTGACACCTATTGCTTGGGATTGTCCCTGCCTGGCCCTAAGCCTGGGGTGCTTCCTGCTTGGAGTTGAGGTTAATTAAAACCTATTGTTTAGGATTGTCCCTGCCTGGCCCTAAGCCTAGGGCACTTCCTGCTTGGGGCTGGGGGTTGCTGCCAAAGGTTAGCAAATATATACTCCAGCTTCTAAAAAATAAAAGGGGATTCAGATTCACTCACAGACGGGGGTGCAGTGTCTTCTGTCTCTCACTCACCGACTCCCTGTCCACCTTTGGGAACCCTCTTCCCTGCCGCAGCTGGACTCTGGCACCCTTATGCCCTTATTTCATTCTTTTCTCATTGCTCTAATGTTTCCAGAACTATAGTGAATAGGAGTAGTGGTTATTGTGTGCATCCTTGTGTTGTTCTTGATTTTAGAATAAAATCTTTCTGGTTTTGACCATTTGATATAATGTTGGCTGTTGGTTTGTCATAAATGGTTTTCACCAGATTTCGATAAAGACCATCTATTCCAATGTTCTATAAGGGGTTTTTTGGGGGCCTGAAAGGATGCTGTATTTTGTCAAATGTTTTTATGTATCTATTGGGATCATCATGTGTTTTTTTTTTCAGTTCTGTTGATGTGCTGTATTACATTTATTGATTTGTGTATGGTGAACCATCCCTGCATCCCTGGGATGAATCCCACTTGGTTGGGCTGTGTAATCTTCATGATGATTTACTCCATTGTTTTTGCTAGTATCTTACTGAGGTTTTTACATCAATTTTCAATAAGGAGATTAGTCTGTAGTTCTCTTTTCTTGGTTGTATTCTTCTTTGGTTTTGGATATATTCTTCTCTGGTTTTAGTGTCAGGGTAAGAGTTATTTCCAGGATTGAGTTTGAGAGTATTGCTTTCCTTTCAATTTCATTAAAGAGTTTGAGGAGTAATGACATTGGACTTTCTCAAAATTTCTCATAGAACTCAGCAGTAAATCTGTCAGAGCATAGTATTTTCTTTATTAGTAATTTTTTAATTAATTCTTCAACTTCTTTGACTGATATTTGGCTATTTAGAATTGTTATATCTTATTGATTTAGCTTTGTTATCAAATAATTTACCCATTTCTTCTGTGTACTCCATCTTATTAGAGTACAGGTTTTCAAAGTAGAGATTTATGATCTTCCGAATTTCTGCAGGATCCATTGTGATTTTACCCTTTTTATTCTTAATTGTATGGAGCTGGGTCTTGTCTTTGCTTTTTCTGATCAGTCTTGGCTTGAAACCCACTTTGTCTGTACATAGGATAGCTACCTCCTCTTCTATCTGCATGCCTGTTGAATGGAGTATTGTTTTCCTTTGTTTGCGTTAAATACGTTTCTTGTATGCAGCATATTGTTGCATCTTGTTTCTTGATCCATTCTGGAAATCTGATTCTTTTGATTAGTGAATTGAGACCATTTACATTGATGGTTATAATTGATATGGTTTGACTTACACTTGTCATATTATTTTCCTGTTTTTCATTCCCTTTTTCTACCTCTGTTAAATTACTTACCTTGCCTGATGGATTCATTCTATTGAGATTCATGAAATTGTCATTTTTTGACTTTTTTAGAATATTGCTTTTGAAATTTTGGACTGTGGATTTGGTGGACATGAATTTTTCACAGTTCTTTTTATGGGTGCATTTTATTTCTCAATCAAATTTGAAAAGTAATTTTGCAGAGTACATCAATCTGGGTCGGAGGCTGTTTTCTCTTAGGGCTCAAAATACTTCAAGCTCCCCTTGACAGAAGTATTTGAGATGAGAAGTCTTTTTGTGATTCTGACAGGCTTTCATTTATAGGAAGTTTGTTTCTTTAATAGTGTTTAATATTCAATTCTTGTTTTGAGTTTCTGTAAACTTGAGCATTATATGCTTTGGTGTAGTTTTTTCTGATCATGGCTAATTTGTGTCCTATATGCCTCATTTATCTGTGTGCTAAATTCTTTTTCCATGTTTTAGAAGTTTTTTTGCCATTACTTCTGTGCAGTTTTTTTTATGTTCTATGTGCTATTTTCTGATTTTTCATTGATTCTGATCAATGTTATGGAATTCTTTTTTCATCATCTAGCTGTAGTTGGATTGATTTTTCTTTTTTCTTTGTTTTGCTATTTTTAAGAAGTCTTTCTTTTGATGATAGCTAACTACAAACCTATCTTTTAGGTTTGATGTTCTTTCCTCACATTGGTTGATTCCACTACATGTTCTTTCAATATGATGCTTGACCCCCTGGATATTTGTTTGAATCTGTTTCATGGAATGCTGTTCTTTCCTATGTTGGGTATTCATGGCTTTCATTACTTTCCTCAGCTTCTGTATATTTTTTATCTATGCATAGTCTAGATTCACTAACCACATTTTTTATGGTCATCATCTTTTTAGGCATTTGTGAAACTGATTTTTTTTCTAGAAACTCTTTCATTTTCTTTGTTACCTTCACTGATACCATTTCAGGAAGGTGAGGCAGGTGGCTTTTGATTTCTTTCACTTCAATGTCCCCTGGATTTGCCTTGGGTGAGCTGGATGTCTGCATGTGCATCTTGTTTACTTATTGTCTCATTTTCTATTTTTTTGTTAATTTGTTTTGTGCAATGGTGTTTGTAAACTGTTTATGGTATATAGTTTTATTGCTGGTATTGAGACTTCCTTAGGAAATGACTACTTTTCAGAGATGTCTTTTAGGTATAGCTGGCTTTTGACTTTTGAGTGTGTCCCAAGATCCTGCCCCTTCAATTTATTAGGGAAGAAAACTTGCAGCCTGTTTAGCCAGCACTCATTTTTTGGTACTGGACTATGGCATTTTTAATGAACTTCAGATAATCTCAGTATTGGCACACAAGGAATAACAACTGATCACAATAACTGTGTCACTTTGGCTAAAGTAGTACAATCATTAATAAAAACACCATCAAGCAGTGTAAAGCTTGACAAACTGTGGTAACTGTTCATTCACCAACTTCAACTGCAAGTACAAGATTTATAGCTATATAACAGAATTTTAAAATCTAGAAAATTATATATAGTAAATATCTTTTCAATAGAGTGATTTTATACCACCCCAGGGAGGTGGAATTTAAAAAGCATAAGAGTGAAAATAGAGAAACTAGACAAATTAAGAGACTAGAAGCAAAGCTGAAGGACAAAGGAAGATTACATAAGCTTTGGGAAACTGATTAACAAGACAGAGAAAAAGAAAGAAGGAAGAAACAAAAATGAAAACTAAACAAGAAAAACTTAATGTCCACACTCATGAAAAATAAAAAGAAACAATAAAGAAAAAAACGAAAGAGGAAATAATAATAATAATAATAATAATAAAAGATTATGGTTATGTTCTGGAGTCTACAGTTTTGTGGTAGTGTCCAATTCAGAATGTGTCTCCACTATCACTCTTAGCCAAAGTAGGCTCATAAATCCAGATCCATGCTGGATGATCTGAGCAAGCCTGCTATATGAACAGGAAAGGGTGCTGATTTGGTGCTTTAAGCTCTACAGAAGTTCAGGCTGATCCTGACCTCTTTTTGTGAGGTTGAGACCTGAGTTGTTTATTCTGCATCATTTGGGGTGCTCCTGCCCAGGTAACCTCAGATATCTGACCCTGGATGTTTCCATTAGTTGTGTCACAGTCACCGGGATCTCTGAGAGAAAGCCAACCCATGGTTGCTCTGAATCCCAGATTCAGTTGTCTCCTCCCTAGAATGGCATCTGGTCAAGCTCTCAGTGTAGGGGATGCTTGGACTTCAGTTACTCACCAGGTATTGTAGTTCACAGCATCACTGCTCTGTTCCACTGGTGCATTTCCTGTGGTGGCATCTGAAGTCACCTTCTTTCACTGTGTCTTTGTAAATTTCAACCTCCCCTCTCACACTGTGAGTCAGGAGTCATGGAGAAAGTATAGTTTGCCATCACCTTTTCCTGTGTTAAGATCTGTTTCTTCACTTCTGTGGGCTTCTGTTCTCCCTTCCAATCCTTCCTGGGATCTGAGGATCCACCCTCTTCCTTTGTTTTTTTCCCTGAGTTATTGTATTCTAGTGTCTGGATTCTTAATCTCAGAGAGGATGATTTACTTCTGTTTACCACTCCATCACATTCCCAGAAGTCTCCTGTTAATATTTTGGTGTGATATGGTGTGCAGAATCAGATTAATGGGTAATTTCTCATTCTTATCCTTTATCTCTGCCTCTGTGCTTTATTTTCTATCTCTTCTTTCCATGTTTCTGTGCTTCTTGTATTAATTCTTTTGGCCCATGTTTAGTTCTTATTCTTAAACTTTTCTCTCATACTTTTTCTATCTTTTGATCATTTCTTTACTTACTTTGATATAGAAGAGAAGTATAATTTTATTATAAATTTTATATTTTGGATGGTATTTTAGGTTCCCTTTTGCTAATTTTCAAAGCAGAGTAGTGGAACACTTAACCTTTTCCCATGTCTCTGAAATACAATAAAAATAAAGCTACTGTTTCTTATGAGAGCTTTGACTGATTTCTTTGCTTTCTCAGTGTCCATGGCACTCACAGGAATATTCTGTTTCCTACCTCTGTTGTTTCAGAAAAGATGAATGTGTGGATAGTATTTTGTGGTGAATATATCCATTTTTATATTTTTCATTTCTTGATAAATGGTATTAATATAACTGTTTTTATGATGTTGCCATATTTCTTAAAATATTTTTTTGTCGAACTCTTCCCTTCTAGTTCTCATAGACTTAAAAATCCTCTCTCTGGACAGAAAAGGTGAGAAATACTTTCTTTCAATGGTTCTTGAGGTAAGTTCTACTAGCCCTACTACACATGCTTTAAGGCTTGTGGTAAGGCAAGCTCTGGCAAGAAACTTGAATGGCTGATTTTAAAATATTTTGAGTTCTTCTATGTGCTACATTTTAAAATTACTTAGTCAGTTATACAAAACACTATGCAAATACAAAAATATAAATCTCACCACATTTACCTTTTTTGTGTGTGGACTTAGTAACTTTATATGATTCTTTATTTCAATTCTATAGTATGCAGTTGTGTATCTTTTTAATAACCATCTCCTGAAGTAGAAGCCTGCTTTCCCTCTATCCACAGGTACATTCTTATCAGTTACCACATTTGTGGAATCTACCTCCCAAATATTCCTCAAGTATGATCCTTCTTCTTTGTTTGGAGACATTATTGTATAGTGAGGAAAAGAACAACTCAGGTTCTGTCTTGGGTCTAACATTGTGACCTGGAATGAGCTTGTCAAACTCTGATTCTCAATTTCTGTATCTATCTAATGGGAATAATAGTATTTATTTCATAATGTTTTGTGTTGTTTAAATGAGATAAGGATTACAAAGTATCTGGAATATAAGAGACCCTTAGCTTCCCCTTTTGGATTATCTCCTCTCTCCAAAGCTGTTTGACTACACTCCTATCATGATTGTAAGTTTGTCAATTTATTTTGTGCATCATTAAGTACAGACCTCTCATTATGACTTTCAAGACCCTTTTAACTTTCTGCAACTGGTTTGTTTCTGTATTGATGCAAAGCAAAACAACCCAAAATTTAGTGAATTTACATGACATTCTTTTTATTATTTTTATAAGTGTTTGGATTGAATGCTTTTTCTGTTGGTTTCTTTAAGAATCAACCAAGTTAAATAGCAACTGCAACTAGAATATCTAAGATGAGTGAACCTGTAAGTCCCCAGTTTGGTTAGATACTTGTGGTAAGCAGGACTCTAGGATCCTACCCCCACTCTGTGTGCATGTTTATGAGACTTCTGTGGTATTTAAGGGCTGCTCACACTGTAAAACTGCAGCAGCTAGGTCTTTTTAAATCTGATGCCATGAACTACACAGGTTGTTTACATTGAATTTTATGGGCTACAAAGGAGTCATCAGGTTATACCAGTGTTATGGTTTAAATATGAAGTAAGACTGATGTATTGAGGATTTGATCCACAATGCAGCATTTTAGAGGTGGGACTATAGAAGCCGTTGGATTATGAGGGCTTTAACTTCATGATTTGATAGCATTAATGGGAGTTATGCAAACAGTAAATGGGGCCTAGTTGAAGGGAGGGGATCATGGGGTTGTGACCTTGGGGTCTACATCTTTTCCCTACTCCCTTTTTTTCTGGCTGCCATGAACTCAACAACTTTCTTCTGCCATCCTTTTCACTATGTTGATTTTATTTTCCCACAAGCCTAAAAGCCATGGAGCCAGCCAGGAGTCTGTGTTGATGGACTGAAGCCTCTGAAAATACAAACCCAAATAAATCTTGGAAGAAGACCAAGAGTGGAAGTAAGGAAGAGGAAGGGGAGCTAGAGGGGAAGAAAAAACAATCAAGATGTATTATGTACATGTACCAGTTCTGTGCAATGAATGGAACTGTGAATGCTGCAAACATTTTATTTTCTCAGATGTCTTGGTGCAGTGATAGAAAGCTGACTAGCGCAGTTTCAGCACATGAAAGAACTACACAAACAGACAGGAGATACAAAGCGCGTTGGAGGCCGTCTTGTGAAACCAGCGACCAAGTAACAAATTCCTTTTATTGTCTCATATTCTGACTTTCTTCCCAGTGCATTCTGTACTCCAAATACAGAAAGCCTCTGAAGGACTGTGTGTGTGTGGTGGGGATAGGTTGTAGGGATACCATGCTTTGCACATTCTATTTCCCTCTGTTTCAAATACCTCTTCTCTTCTTATATAAATATAAATTTCTTCTTAGACTTTCTAACCACTGAAATATTTACCTCATTCATGAGACCTTCCTTAACTCCCATGGAAGTCATTCTTTTCACCATAGTCTCTGAATGCGGTGTATGTAACTGTTCAGCAATGTTTTGCCAGCTTGTTTGGATCTGTCTCTCAAAGTGATCTGAGTCACTCAAGGGTATGAATCTAT
Organism: Hydrochoerus hydrochaeris; assembly: GCA_004027455.1. Taxonomy (NCBI): domain Eukaryota; kingdom Metazoa; phylum Chordata; class Mammalia; order Rodentia; family Hydrochaeridae; genus Hydrochoerus; species Hydrochoerus hydrochaeris. The sequence goes on along the minus strand of PVLA01008848.1, from coordinate 53,368 downwards.
TTTTTTCACAGTTCCATCTCCAGTGTTTTAGTGTAAGTACTCCCAGTAGCAGAACCCAAGAGAAGGCTTTGAGTACAAATATGTTTCTTGGAAGGTGATTCCAAGAAGCTCTCTGAGGGAGTTGCAAAGGAGTCAGAGATGGAAAGGGAGACAGTACAGATTATGGTACTAACACCTGGTACTGTTGTGGTCAAAAGGGCCCATGTCCCTTGGGAACTTCTCAGTTGCTATACAGAAGCTTTGTCAGAACAGTCCAACTCAAGTATGAAAACATTGAAATGCTTTGTCACAAACTCACATCTTCCATTGATTGAGAGCTTCTCCTTTGGACAACAGTCCTGTATATTTGGGTCTGCTCTGTATTCTAATTTAGCCCCAAAATAGTACCCTCATGTGGAAAAGTCAGTTGGTTTCTGAAGAGAGTCAATGTTGTTTAATGACGAACATAGCCAGTGCTAAGGAGATGGTAGACTTAATACACAGAGAGAATCTGCAATAGCTTGTACCCAGAAAATAGTATTTAATCAATATTGATATATATATATATATATATATATATATATATATAGGCTCAATGATATCATTGAATGAACGAAACTTGCAGGTTTTGTCTTTTGAATCAAGTCCTAATAATGAAAAATAAAAATGTAGCTTGAAAATAAAAAAGGTTGCAGTAGAAATCATGTGTTTAAAAAAGAAATTGTGACATATTCTAATGTAATTACTGTTGTTTTATTTTCCTACTTTCTCCCTGAATTTTCCACTTTCCTGACTAAAATAGGCCATACAGTATTATCAGAGTGAAATATTGTGTCAGATTGCAGCGCTTTGCTTTTGACCACACTACAAATAAATTGGTATCAACCTAATCTTCAGGAAGAGATTTAAGGAATTTGGGCAAGTTACATTGAATAGAGAGCTGAATGAAAGTTTTTCTTTTTTTTTAAATTGGGAATTGGACTCAGAACCTTGTGTTTGCCAGACAGACACTTATGTTGCCGAGCTATATCTCTGGCCCTGTGTAAAGGTTTTGACACAGGTTGTAGTGATGTATTTACCGATTCATCATTTTTAGGTGAGCTGTAAATTATCTTTTATTTATAAAATTACTTCTGCCATTGAGAAAACTGCAAATATTGTGCTACATTGTATATTTTATTTTTGCTTTACCTATACTAATTTGCTTCAGGTCACTTGTCCTCAAGACTTGCAAAGTTACTTTAAAATTAACACATTAAAAATTCAAAGAGCTAATTTACATACAGTATAACTCCAAGAAAACACAAAAATAGTGTTATTGAAAAATAAAAATATTTTTTAATGCTTCATTAGGCTTATCTCCTCCAATTTTTTGACATAGTTGTACTGTGACTCATGAATTTATCTGTATAACCATGAGGCATATTTTAAAGAAGTGTGGCTCTGTAGCCTAGGTCAATATCAAAATTATCTGGAAGCTTGTCACAAATATAGATTTCTGTGATACATATTATAAAATACATATTTAATATGCAAACCAGATCACTCTGAAGATATAGATTTGAGAATTACTAAATATCATGAAAACCACATTGCTGTCTTATTAAGTTCGACTGACCTAGATTACCAAGTTCTTGAGGGCTGAGGCCTAATTTGAGAATGACTTACTTTCCCTTACAGTACCAGTACAAGGATGAGTATACAATGAATTACCAGTAAATACTTGTTAGTGAAACTGTCTTAAAGCCAGCCCATTTATACTTGACTTGATCAATGGGAGAAAGGGATTCCAGGGAAAGAGAGGTCATGGGTAGATATAAAATGTGTCTGTAGTTGTCTTGCTGGATTTGCAATTTGGAATCGCAGTGGAATATTAGATCAGTCACTTTCTATTTGTTTGAATCATTTCAAATGATAATTTGCAATTCTTTGAATCATTCATTCAGTTCTGTGAATTATGTATCAACTGTGTTCCATTGACACACACTTTCTGTGGGTTACCTCGTTTAATTCTTACAAGAATCTTTTGAAGAAGCACTTAACTTTATTTTGTAGATGAGGATACAAGTTCAGAGAGGATAAGTAACTTGCTCAAAGCTGTACTGCAAGTAAGTAATAGAGGTGAAATTAGAGTTCAAATTAATCCAATCTCAATGTTCATGTTCTTTTTAGGAAACAATGATTCTTTGTAAGGAAACTTTCAAGCAAAATCCAGTGTAGAAAAATAGTGTTTAATTAGAGCAATGGCAAAGAGGGGAGGCAATATTCAGTTCTTCTTAAGATTTTGCTTCGAAGATAGAAAAAAGGGTAACTATTACATTTTTTTAATTGAGGCTTAGAAAACTGATTTTGATAAGTGTAGTTGAGATGAGTGGGATTTTTGGATGACTGCAATAAACTAAATTCTCAACTTCAGGAGGGATTTAGAAAGGCCTTGTGGGGGAATATTTCAAGAGTTGACACAGAAGAGGTCAAATATTTATGGGGATTTTAGTTCTAATGGAGGTCAAGGTGAGAATATTTTCAAGTAGCATCAAAGGAAACATGAAAAGTACTCTTAGAGATAAGAGAAATGTGAGACTTTCCAGGCATGGATCATTCTAGTATTGCTAGATGAAGAGTCTTTGGGAATAAAAAAGAATTAGGGCTAGTTACACTTAAACTCCATCCTTCAAACTGTCCTGAAACAGAGTGTTGTCAAAGTCAGGAAGGTCATCCAATAAGAGACCAAAGTATGTGCCATGGGATGTGCTTGAGTGCTGTGTTATCACAGCCATAGTCAAATCCCTAGTTGCTGTTCATAGTGAGAGACCTAAGTGTAAAGATTGCAAACAACCAAATGAATTCTTGCTCAAAGGAGTGATCAAATGCCTAGGTGTTTTAAAAACTATCAAAAGCATATTCTACTTCACATTACTGTTATTATTTAGAATTGCTGTCACTTATATTTTATAGCACCATTGGCTTCTTTTCTCATCTCTATCCCTCCCTTGGAATTTCTTGTCATTTTCTCCTACATAAGAGAAGAACTACACCTAATGATAAATTTGCCTCCAAAGTCTCCAATGAGGATATGACCTCAGAAAAGCCAGGTAAAAAGTAGTTTTAGTAACTTCTGGTGTTTATTGATATGGATGCTCATCAAACCTCTCTTTGAGTCCATTATTTCAATATGTGGAAAATTCCATACTCCTTCCACTCCACTTGGCTATGTTCCCTCTCTGAGTGCCTCTTATTCTGTTGCCTGGGGAATTTTACAGTAAAACACAAAACCTTTTAATGCACATCATTCTAACCTTCTTGACCTATTTGACCTGACAATAGATTGGGATAAAATCAGAATTGGTGGACAGAAGGTTGCAATAGGAAATGATTTCAAGAATGTGCCAACAACAGAGAAGTTATTAATTCATCAATTAATCAACTAAATAAGCTGTAAATTTTATGAAGACAGGATCTATATTTGTCTTGTTTATTATAAAATGTTATCTTCTTTCCAGAAAAATCTTGGCACATTGTAGGTGCTCAGTAATTATTTGGTAAATTAATAAGTACATGAATAAATTCACAACTTTAATCAAAACAATAGAAGCCATTACAACCCTTTGGCTGGTCAATTTCATAGTCACCTTACCTTTAGACCCCAATTCTCTGCATGTCATTCACTTGCTTGTGTGACTGGCACGTACACATCTCGCCCACTGTATTGTAAGCATCTTAAGGAGCAGAGCAATCAAGAAGATACTCATTACCCCTAGACTTCAGTTTCCTGCATACTGGGATACAAGTAATGGAAAATTAACACATTTTACATATTAATTAAATAATTTTCATTATAATAGTGAGATTTTAAAGGAAAATTTGAGTGACCTGAAGGTGCTACTCACTTATTTCTTGATCATAGTTTAGAAGATAAAATTGGCTTCTGATGATTACTTGGAGGTAATATATGCTACTCTACAATGGAAATTGAAAATTCTACCCTGATACTGATGATGACTAATTCATTGCAATCTTACTTGAACAAATGTGGGTTAAACTGGGCAAGTATATACTCTAGTAATAAAACTGGAAAAAGAACAGCTTTGGGTGCTTTAAAAGTTTCCATGATTGGTGAAATACTTGCAAGGATACTGGAAAAATACTACAATTTTTTTAAAGGAAAGGACTTAAGTCATGTCTTTCTCTGGTTCAGACATGGATTGCCCTTTTTGGAAGGCATTTATTAAGGCCTACTTGGCACATTATATTTTATGCTTATTTCTAATCTCTACAAACATGTATTATAGATTATTTCACAAAAGGAATTATATAAGGTGAGCTTGTGTTAAACAACAGAAATCAACACACACCACAGATCAATATAGCATTCTCCTGCCTGATTTTATGAGAGGTCAAAGATTACAGATCATTAGTAACAAAGGGGATCTAGGGATTACTGTGTGCATTGATCAGCTTTGTGTTATGATAATCAAATATCTGAGACACTTATAAAGAGAAAAAAATCTGTTTTATTTTTGTTATAAGAAGTTCCAGTCCTAGCTCTGGTAGCCTCATCACTGTGGCACATGATGGTGGGAGTGGGGCAGTGGAAACTGCTTACCTCAAGAGCTAGGAAGCAGAAGAGAGAAACAGGAAGAGACCTATGCCTCCCAGTCCCCTTCTAAGTACCTCTCTTTAGGCTCCACCTCTTCAAGGTTCCTCTACTTCCAAATATCACCACTCTTGGGACCAAGTCTTTCACACATAGACTTTTGAATTACATGCCATATTTAAACCACAGCACAGTGCTAGTAGGAAGCATGGAAGCTGGTAAAGGTTCTAGTTTTGGAGTCAGACAATTTAGGTTCCTAGCTTAGATCTATCGTTTACTACCTATGTGACCTAGTCCAAGTTTCTTTTTTTTTTATTTTAAAGAGAATAAAACAAAAGAGGACAGATCTAAGCAGATCAGAACAGAACAATGTAAGCAACATAACACTTAACAAGACAATTTGATATTAACAGTAGCTATCATAATGTCTCTTTCTTTGAAATAGTTGAGCTTAGCTTTACACACAAAAATGTCAAACATAACAAAGTAGAATAAAACAACTCAAGAGAATGAAAGTATTCCAAGGCATTCTGAACCAAATAACTGAAGATGAACAATGGCTGCTATATTATCTCATTTTCCATAAAAATGTTGTTTTTACTATCATATGTATTAAAACCCAATAATACACAACGTGATAGAACCAATGGTAATAGAAAAGCATGAGCATGGTAGCACTTCAGAGCAAGATGATATTAAATCAACAATAGCTGCCATATTGTCTTATCTTCAAAGTAACTATTCATATGATCACATATGTTAAGATCAAACAAAACAGAATAAAACCATTCCAACCAATGAATGAAAACATAAGATGTCAAAGCAGTATAATGGTGAACCATGATTTCCATAAAATATTCTGTACTCTTACCATTTCTTACACTAGGGAGACTATACAGTATTTATACATGTGAGATTGATTTATTTCACTTATAAGTATAGATTCAAGATGCATCCATTTATTTATAAATATCTCAATTTGGTCATTCTTTATAGCTGAGTAGTACTCCATTGTATAAAAGTACCACATTTTTTTTATCCATTCCTCTGTTGATTGGCACTTAGGTTGTTTCCAAGATCTGGCTATTACAAATTGTGCCACTATAAACATGGGTGTGATATATCACTGTGGTAAGATGTTTTCAGAGCTTCTGGGAATATGCCTAAGAGTGGAATAGCTGGGTCAAATGGGACCTCCAACCCCAGCTTTTTGAGGAATCTCCAGATTGACTTCCACAGTGGTTGCACCAGTCTACACTCCCACCAACAGTGCAGAAGAGTTCCTTTTTCCCCACAACCTCTCCAGGATTTGTTGTTGGTAGGTTTGTTGATTCTGGCCATTCTTTTTGGAGTGAGATGGTATCTAAGTGTGGTTTTAATTTGCATTTCTCTAATGACCAATGGTCTTAACTACCTTGTGGCGCAGTTTTACTTACTATAAAATGAAAATTAGCATAATAATAAAAATAATAATGGTAGTAGTAGTAGTAGTGCCCTCCTCCTAAAGTATCAGAAAGGAATGTGAATTAATACATGTGAAATACTCCAGTGATGCCTGATGTAATAAGCTCATATATGTATTTTGTATTAGCATTAGCTTAAAACCTCATCTTATATAAAAGTAACTAAGATGGAGAGCCATGAAATATTGTATGTAAAGGCACAGTTACTGGGCCAGACTCTATCTCTGCTCATTCCAAATTCAAGGCTATTTTTACTCTGTTGTGATGCCTCATTTTGTAAGTGAAATGACTGTAGTAAACATCAATGAACTGGGATTTCATTGGATGCCATATTCTTTTAAAGTAACAACCAAAACCAAGTTATAATCATGACTGGTGTCAAGAACTATATATTAATCCTTTTACTTGTGGCATTGTTGTAAATATTTTGTGCCCTGTCCATATTTTCTCTTGCTCTGGGAAACTATATGTATGCTTCTTGCTGTGGGTATGTGTGACTCTGCTTGTAAGCTTTTTCTTTGACTTTGCATAGGCAGAGAAAAAATCTTCAGGAGTTGTCGACTAGTTGGAAATAGTTCCCAAACAATGATGGAAGGGATTTAAACATTAAATACCTCTTATTGTCCCTCACATGGGAGTACGTTAAAGTTTTTTTTGTGTGTGTTACTAGGTATGGAACTAGGTCCTTGGTACTGAGCTTGTCCCAAGCCCTTTTTAACTTTCTTTTAAATTCTGGGACAGAGTCTTGCTAAATGACAAAGGTTAGCTTTGAATAGATGCAGTTTCCTAGAGTGCTGGGACTACAGGTATGAACCACCACACCTGATTCTTTGAAGGTTATACTACACATACACCCACAAGTCTAGAGAAGGATTAAACAAGAGCCCATGGTAGCTACCTGCTCACTGACAACACACCTTGAATTGGCTGCTGTATGTTTACAGCTCACTTCTCTACTATTGACATGCATTCCATGGAATCCCCTCTCAAATAAATGACTTGTACTTGAATCCTTATCTTGGAGTCATCTTGATTTTACTGAATGTTGATTATAACTAAGCAAGATCTAGGGAATCTCTGATAAGGGGGTAAATAAATCCAAGTGATTGTTTGCTATTCTAAAAAGTTACAGAAAACCCAAAGAATGAAAAACAAAGAACAACTGTCTGTGAGGCTCTTGGGTGGGGAGAAGGGACATGTTTTTAGAATACATTTTCCCATACATAATAAGCTTGGGCTACTTAGAAATATGAAGTTCTCTGAAACTTTTAAAGCCTGAAGGAAACTGAAACCGTTTGAACAAATAAAAATACTTACATAGCTTATATAATTTTTAACACCCTTCACAGATCTAAAGTCACTTTGTTAATTTAAGAACATAAAAATGCATTATGTATAAGTTGGTTGGCTCCTAAAAGTATCATGATATCTTGAGAGATGTGAAGGCCTGGAAAATGTGAGGGGGCAAAAACAATGCTGTGAAAAGAAATCTCAAAATGCTGCAATTAAATGAAATGCCAAGATTATAACATGATAAGGTAAGGCTGCTAGTCTAGATAAGGTCATTCCCTCCGTCCTGGAATTGCTGTAAGAAGATGTCTGATTTTCAGGGAAATGTAGGGGCTGGATCCATGGAGTTGACCCACTGGAGTTCTGGTTTATGCTGACCTGCAGTTTTGATGTAGGGAACTTGTGAATAGCTCTGAGTTGCCCACTGCGGCGCATTCCCAATCTCTAGAGGATAGGCCTTTGACATTCCCTATGCACCTTAGTAGACACAAAGGCACCCTAAGATTTATAAAAACTTCCATGGTATGAATACATTGCTGAGTAAAGAAAAGACAACAATGTTGAGATCAGCTTCTAGGTGGATTTAAGGCCCACACAGTGGTTGAAGGACTTGAATTCTCGTAGGAGCATCATGGAGGTGAAGGAACATGACACATTCCTTTGCAAAAAGATAAGTTGGAATCAGTTAACAAATGGCACTTCCTTGGTTACAAGGATAAGTTTAGATGTAATTTTTTTTAGCTCAATGATCAGGGTTTTTGATGAATGGTTGAAAGAAACCATTATGGTTTAGATGGAGATGCCTCCATAAGGCCCTCTGTGCTCTTAAGGACAGGGTTTTGAAGGTGATTGGGTTAAGAATTTTACAGCTGAGCCTGGTGTCAGGCAAAGGGACCTGGTTAGAAGAAGTAGAAAAGGAAGGTCATTAGGGGCATGACCTGCAAGAATTTAACTCCATTTCTGGTTCTAGGCTACTCTCTCTGTTTCCTGGCCACTACAATGCAAGCAAATTTTTTCTCTCTGTCCCTTCCACCATGTATTTCCTACCTTGGATCTAGCCCACTGTGGACTGAAAATGCAAGCCAAAATAAACTCTTCTTCCTTTACTTGTGATATTAGTTATTACATCTCAGCAACTGAAAAGTGATCAAGAAATAAAACTCTAAGATATAAACAAAGAAACATTATTCTGATTGTTTTTTGAAATCATTCTTTTAAATTCTGAAAAACACTAAGAAAATATCCTAGAGTTTAGGAGAGAAGTAGAACCAGAGGTAAGATCCGACTGTACCTCAAAGGATCCTGTATGTGGACTGTTCAGTTGTCTGAGCCACAGAACCTTTTTTAGTGTTTCTGAAGTTTGTGCTTGTATAAGAACTTTTATTTCTCATACTAGAAGGCATCTTTGGACCTTACGGGCATATTGTTACTAGAATATATTCCTTGAAAATGATATAAAATTTTTGCTTTATCTAAAATCCATCACAGTAAGCTGTGTCCTTAAGTCCCTTTTAAATCTTCTGGGCTTGATCTTAAGTATGGCTGAGAAATCTGAGAACATAGGTATTTATCAAAGGACAGAGTCCAAAGGTCTTTATTTTGCAAAAATATTGTATACATTTCACACTATGTGCTAATATGAGATAGAAATCATAAATTTGTTACTGAAGTGAAGAAAATTAACAAATTCATCTGACACAGTTATCCCCACCCCTTTTTATACTAAAGGCAGCTACAATGTACAATACACTGTTATGAACTATGGTCCTTATGTTTTGGGGGTTGTGTTGAAGCAGAGTCTCAATGTAAGGATCATAAAAGGATGTTGTCTTGCAATCAATAGTAGTCTATTAGTTTGCTGGCACATTTCACAGAGCTAACTGGCCACATTCCAATTTGAAGTAGCAAATTAGCATAAACAATTCCACCTGGCTTAGATACCTATTTTATTTGGGCAATTGGCTGTTCTCTGGCATGTAGTAGTGAGTATTCAACAGCTGGTGCTCTCCCACCCAGGGGCCTTACTTTTCAGAAGATAATTGCTTCAGAGTTGGACAAAGAACTGAGATATGATCTGGGATCATTCAAGAGCAAAGATGTACCAAAATCTTAGAATATGTCTATTTTAAATAATCATGGGAACTCATAAACCAAAAGTCTTTTTATCTTTAAGACACATTTTAAGCATTTCTGCCTAAGCATGAGTGACATAATTTTAAAAGATTTTTTCCCTTCAATGTTAAGAAAATATTTAAACTTATTGAGTGTGACTTTGCCTACAATAGGAAATTCTCTCTTCATGAAATGTCAGCAATTCATAGAATAAAAAACAAAATTAAGCATGACTTGACCACTTGCATTAATTTTTAACATTTTGGAGTATTTTTTATTCTCTCCTTCTGTTTGGAACATGTACCATGAAATGCACATGTGCGTAACACCCACACACACACGCACACACACACAGACACACACACACACACATTATATTTAACTAAGCTTATGGTTCTTCTTCCAGAAAGTCTTTTACCACCTTTGCCACCCACGCTCCCAGTAAAACATGTAGCATTCTGTACTTGATCATTATAGCATGTACCATACTCTTTATAAGTACCTGTTTACTTGTTTTTATCCCCAACTGTAGCAAACAGACTTTAATTGGCCTCTGTTAACCCATCTCCTGGTATTGACACTCCCTTATAGTTTCCTGTCTTTGATCTTGCAATCTGTGACTTGTTCTAACCACTGGAATATAGTAAACAGGATGAACAGCTACTCCTATGTTGAGTGACATTCTATAAAATCGTCTTGCTACCAACATCATGCTACAGACTCTCCTTGGTACCTCTGAAGAAGCCAGTTTCCGTGAGAGCAATATACTTATCAGTGAACAAAGTCATCAAGAATAGGGAAATATCTCATTTGTTCTGAAATTTTGTCCTTTGAGACTTAGCACAGTGGCTTCTACATTTTAGGTAAACAGCTGATATATATACATATATATATATGTATATGTATATATATATACATATATATATATGTTAAAATAAATAATATGTGTACCAATGTAAAAATCTGTACTCTACAATGCAAATCAGGGCCCTCTTCTGGGTAGATTTTGTCTGTGTTTTGGTGTTAGAGATATGCTATAACTCTTGGGCTCACTTTATGGAAGGTTTTCTTCTTGCCAGCACACTGTGCTTCTGGGACTTCTGGACATGGTATGTATTTCAGTAGATTGATTCATATATCCTGTAATCTACTATAATTTTATTTTTGGATTTTTACCTTGCTCCATTTCCCTTCACTCCCTCCACCAATACTTCAAATAGTGAAGGAGAATGTGTTAGAAGGTGAATGTCTTATGAGAGCGTAAAGAATTCTTCATGGGATAAACAGAAATGGAGAAATAATGGGAGTAAGTTATTTTTATGAATGAAATTGATGTGGCAAGAGGAAATCTGTAACTGAGATCATAAAAGTATTGAGTGCCATTCCAAATGTGAGAGGGTGAGGTAAGCTTTGGGGACAAGAAGATAAAAAATAAAGTACATATCAAAGACCAACATACCTCCTTTATGACCAATTTCTATTCATAGATGTGATGCTCTTCTAGTGGTCCTTATTTCCTCTAGACACATCTTTATGACTAAAGTTCTGCAATGTCGCACATATTATTCATGTAACCTTTTTCCCCATTAAATTTTGAACAACACAAGAGCAGGGTCTTGCCCTTTATTTCTTAAACAGTAATGTGAACATCCTTGAGCATTGTTTTTCTTATAGGCACTGTGTTAGATGCTTTATTTGCATTATTTTATTTTATTTTATTTTTTACAAGAACTCTGTTGCTCTAATTTTACAGTTAGGAATTTAATATGAGAGTCTTAAGTATCTTTCCTTAAATTTCATCGTCAGCAGTTGGTGATACTAGGATCTCTGAACAAAATAGAAAGGTATTCACGAGATACCTCTTAAAAATCAGTGTGAGGCTCAAGAGGACACACCTTAGAAAGAAGGTCCCAATTTGAGCACTTACAAATCATCTGTGCTTTCCAAGGAACTTTGTTTGTGTGGAGAATTAGGATAAGAAGCCTAACTGTGGTTGTGAAGGATGTGGCACCTTGCTTTCAGCTTTGGTGATCTACTAGTCTATCAATTCTCAACATTTGGAAAACATAAGAGAGAATTACCTTAGAATTCTCACGTGTAAGAAATACTTTTATGCTCAGGTTCTAGTTAAAGATTTTTTTTGCTAATGCTCATTTTTCTCCAGGACACGATCAGTTCAACTGGGTGAAAAGATTGTACAGTCTTCTCTGGTTAAATAGCCACACTGAATTGTTCATGGTTAACTTGGCAGCACAGATAGAGACAAGAAGGCTGGAAGGATAAGTGGGTGCATACTTTACAATTAGTCCTCCTAGGGAGTAACAGTGACTGTTCAGGTTCTATAATCTTTCATACTTGTCACTGTTCTTTAAAGTATAAACATAACTTTTAAAAAATTACCTTGTGGTATGGAATAATTTCATTCTTTTGAAATATCTTTTGAGATGTTACTTGAAATCATTTTATGACTGATTTTAAAATGGAATCCTTACACATGTTAATTTCTTACTCCTCCTCCTTGTCTTCTCCTTTTCCCTCTGCTCCCTTCCCTCATTCCAACTTCAAATATTTGTTGAGTACCTACCTTGTGCTGAAGTTAAATATCTCATATTGCATGGAGCTTGCATTGTAAAGCATGCATGTGGAAGTGTTTACAAAAATGTACAGGAAAATAAAGTAATAAAATTATCCAGTTTTATATATAATGAAAAGAAAATAGGGTGATGTGATGGAGAGGACTTACTGCATGGATTTCTTATGTTAGGTGAACAGAAAAGGCCTCCTTTTGGTAGTTGGGTCAAGAAACATTCAGCCATGCAAAGATCTTGTGAAAGAGTCTCAGACAGAAAGAATAGTTAATGCAAAGCTTATTAGGTCAGAACAAGCTTTGTAGACTTGAGAGACATAAATGAGATCACTATGACTGGGTGACTGGTGGGTCATGGGAAGCAGGTGAGGGAAAATTTTTAGATACTGGCAAGGATGAGATCAGGTAGGTTCTTGTAAGCCACAGTAAACACTTGGCAAATTATTCTAAATACAAGACGTGTGAATGAGATGAATTTAATAGGAAAAAATGATCTGATACATTACTATTAAAAAGATAAGTGGGTTGAAGACATATATGTATTTGTTATATTAGTCTTTTATCTGTTTGCAGTTTTAAATTATTTCACATATTGAAAGTAATTATTATTATGTAAAGAAATTATTATAGAGCAACAATGGAGATAAGGAAAGGAGACAAGAGGTCACGGTATTCCAAGAGAAAAATAAAGGTGATGAGAAATAGTACATTGGTAGAAGATGTGAGAGAAGCAAGTAGACATATTCAGATTGTGCTTTGAAAGTTGATTTGGCAAAATTCGCTGATGGTTAAGCATGGAGCAAAAAAGGAAAATAGGAATCAAAAATATATTTTGCATGAGAAAATAGTGCAATTTACTGGATAGATAAAACTGAAGGAACCACAAGATTTCATAGACGTAGATTGATAAAATGTTCCTTTTCACAATTTTATGCAGAAGATACCTATCAGGTCTTCAAGGAGAGAGTTGGATAAAATAGTCTGGAGATGGAGCTCTGAGATCAACAATTTATCAGTTGTCTTTAAGGCCACTGACAAAATGAATATGGAGTATAGATAGAGAATGAAAAATGTCCCAGGAGTGATCCGTGCAACACTCCAATACCGATGTAAAATAGATGAAGGGAAACCAGTTGAGGATATTGACCAATAAGATATAGAGACAATCGGGAGAGTATAAGACTGAGAAAACTAAGAGAAAAAAAATATGTCAAGTAGGAGGGAACAGTCAACTTTATCTGAAGCAGCAGTTATTAAACACCTTTGTATTATAGTGCATTTCATAGGGTATTGAAGTCTACAGATCACTTCTGAGAAAAATATTCTTAAATGCACAAAATAAAATATATCTGATTATGTAGGAAGCTGATTATGTGAGAGTAGATATATCAAAATATTAAAACACAAATTTGATGGTAGTATCATATATATTTCTATTAACATTCTACACCTAGGTCTAGTAATGGGTGTAATAATTATTGAAATCTCTGAGTAGTGATGAACAGAAACAACATTTTGAGATATTGTCAACATCTTCAAAGTAACATGCATGACATAATATAAAATTTACATGTATGAAGGACTATGAAAATAACTGATGTTTGTAACAAAGTTATGAGTACTGCTAATACTACTGTGGTGTGAAATGCTAAATTTTAGTTAGTTGGTGAGTATAAGGATACATTTTTCTGCATGCAAGTTCACAAGTTTTCTAATTTCAAAATTACTGGTCTTATGTTAAAAAGTGCATCCTCAGACATGGCATCCAGTGGTGTGGATTCTCCTGTATGGTCACTTATTTTTCTATACTTGCTCAATCTTGAGGAATAACCTTTGGCTTCTCAACATTCTGTATTTTAGTGTTAGAAAATGACATTAAGAAGGGATAGGAATAATGACAGAGGGAGTAGGTGGAGTGGAGAAGGGAATACTGAATATTCTTTTCTCTAGTTATGTTGAAGAGCATTAATATTCATAAAGATGTCTAATATTAAAGTAGATTTGCAAATGAGTTTACTAGGGCAAAAAATGTTTAAATTTGCCACTACTCCTATTATTTGATTCAGAATACTTCATAGGGGAGAAGGATAGACATCCCTTGAAATGGTCTCCCTTTGTTCTTTTGTTCTTTCTGTTGCCTCCTTGAAAGTTCTAGGATATCTATTATATTCTTCTCTTTCTCTAATTATACAACGATATACCAAATGTAGGTAAGTTTGGGTCTTTCAAATGCATTACCCAATTTATAGGGGTGTTGTTAAATTGGGGATTCCAAAAGAAAGTGGTCAAAAACCATTTACTTCACTGCAGGATAAAAATATTTTGCTTAACTCCTCAATCCACTACAAACCTCCTCAGTACAGTAGCCTTCTAAAAGTGCAAGAATTTATATCTGTATTCAACATACCACCAAATCCATGGTGACTAGGCCTTTACATTCATTTTGCTTGCATTATACTTGAGCACACAGACTAGGAAAACTATGTTTTGTACAACCAAAGAGCTAAGAATGCTTTGTACATTTGCATAGGGATGTAAAAACAAATACAAAATGAAAAATAAGACCTTATGTGGCCTGTAAAACCTAACTTATATTGTATTTGGCTTTACAGAAAAAGTTTCCTCATCCTTACAGAGAGGTTTTTGTGTGACTGTGAGCATGTCTTCCTAAGATTTCTCAGCCTTATTCTTTATTATTTATTCATTCCTTTTACCTTCTTTAAATAATAGATTTTGTCCCCTTGGCTACTGGGGTGAATAGGCCTGGCCAGTCTTCATCTATCATGCCCTTAACAATTATGTTCCATTCAAGAGATGAGAATGTAAAATTAGCAAGGCCCATCAGTGTCCTTCATATAGAATTTCTATGTAGATGTTAGGAAACTGTTCCTTCTCTTTTCACTGGGGTTGTGAAGCTGAGAGAAAGTAAGCCTAGACATGCCAGTAGACATCATGGAAGAGAATCTACATCACTAGCCAAACACAGGAAAGTGGGGCACATAGATGGCGAGTAAGAAAGCTTAGACCAAAGTATTTGATCTCTGAGACTTGAAGCTAGACCTCTCTTTCTGCCTGTTATCTGAGTCAGCAATTACCCTTTTTGATTTTTGTTGTAGCTCTATCACGTGTGAGAACACCTCTTCATAATTCAGATGTGTCATAGCTCTTTCACTGATTCAATAGATAAGTGAACTTAATCTTTTAACTTCATTGGAAAGCCACAGCAATAATGTATATAGCTACCAAATATTGAATACCCAGTGATTGAAACTTAGAGCTGCTATTTCTCATAATTTAAAGTATGCATTACTATGCCACATTATGGAGCAGCGAAAAAGCCAGAGTTTAAGTAATTTGATTAAGATCTCAGAACCAAGTACACAGCAGAGCTGAAAAATCAGATATAGTCTCTGAGACTCCAGAGTTCACATACATTTGATTGTGGTTATAGTATTTACACAATATGAAAATAGGACCTTATCATGCTTTTCTTTCTTAACATGACATAACAGTAAGTCAGTGTACTTGTCTCCTAGACATTTTAGAGTTTCAATAGAGTGACACTGAGCTGGGCCTGGTGACACATGCCTGTAATCGCAGAAATCTAGGAGGCTGAAGCAGGAGGATCACAATTTCTAGTCCAGTGCTAACTTAGCTATTTAGCAAGGCTCTGTCCCAAAGTACAAAATGTCTGGAGATGTAACTTAGTGTGAAGACTCTAGGTTCAATCCCTAGTGCCACAAAAGAGTGATGTTGTTTTCTTCTTTCGTGTCAATATAAAAATTAAAACATGTGTTAATACCTTGGCTGTTACTGCTTGTGGGACTCAAAATATTGTAAATGTAAATAAAATACACCAAGTCCCATGATTTGGCTAAGAAATACATGCATTTGAGAACATAGGGGTAATTTATGGCTGGCTGTTTTAACTCAGTTTACCTTGAGCTTAGGAAAGGATTGGACTAACTGATAGTACTTTATGTAGGGTGCAAACCCATGGCAGTGAAAGTGAGAGTGGAGGAAAGGAGAGTGGATTGGAGAATGAAAGCAGGGAAGAGAGGGAGACAATGCAAGTTCTTGTGTGATAGGTAGGTACTTTTTGGTGAGCACAGAGACAAAGCAGGTTGCCTGACTGGTATGTCTATTTAATCAGAATGCCTATGTAAGTTTGTACAAAAACCTCGTGGATAACCTATACCTACAATCTGTAAGAGGCAGGATGGAGAATTTATGTTTCAGGCTCCTTCCTATTGCCTGTTTTCCATGCTAGAGTTTTCCCCAAAGGGTGTACACTTCCCCATATTTCTCAGATTTATCACATTGATCCTCTAGTATCCAAGAGACTACTCCATCTCATGCCCTGTGGAATAGTGTTCCATACTAAGTCAGTATAGAAAGAATGACAAACACCAGGCAAGTGACTGGGCACTGGGCTACATGGTACAGGACAAGGAAAACTAATCAGCACTCCTGAGGCAAACAACTGATTGATTTTGGGTGGTGGAACCACACAGACCTGAAAGGAGCTTGTGTCGAAGAATGGAGGTGACCAAAGTAGAGTAAGTAGCTGTGGACCCAGGTGGCATTGGCACACAGGATTCTGAGTATAAAAAATTGATATCATTTAACCAATTAATATCCACTATAAATTTTCAAGTTACAATATATTATGTCAAAAATCATAGACTCCTTAAATGAATGCTACTTCATTTTGCATATACAATAAACAACTCAAATTCAGTCCTGATGAGATATTAAAGGATTTTGCTTCAGTTTCAAAGGAGATGATTTATCTAAGTCTGAACATTTACTAAAGCTTAATTTAGGTTGATGCACTAGACATGCATTTTTCATTTTTAATGCAGTAAACTCTTATGAAGTAGATCTTCCATCGTGGAAGCAGCAGCTTCCAATTCTTGAAGACAGTCAGTGGTGAATGGTTATTTAAATAGTGGCTAGTGGCTCATCTGTCAGAATAAATATATATGTTGTTAACAAGGTTGAAAATTATAGAGCTTTCTGTTTTCCACCTCTTTTTCTCATGAAGGCAGAGAAGTTACATTGGCATTACTCTATCTGGTAAGCTGAAAAAGTCATTGGCTGTTTCAAATAACAAAAGCATATTCTCTCTCATAGTCTCAGAGGTGAAATCTGAAAAGTGAAACATTTACAAATGCATAATTTGATCTTTCATATGATGGATTTTGAAGTTGCTAATACAGCTGAGAATGAACTCCTTTGTTTTTATTTTCCTCTTCCTGAGCATTGTTCCAGCTCAGCTGTTGTGGGCAGCTCCCTGAGCAGGGATTTACAATAACTCCACAACAGATTGTTCTCAGACAGATTCCTGTGCAACAAGTATTGGGAATTTTAGTTCATAGCAAATAAATGGAACTGCTTAGGTTCAAGAAAAAAATTCCCATATTTGGTTCTCAGAATAATATTTTTTCTTTTATGCATTGAGTTGGACCAAAGTAGTTTAGGATTATTTTTTTGAGAAAATATGTGTTCATGGAATTTTGATCTATAGTCTTAGTGATCTCTGAAGAGTATGACTTATAGTAACCAATGTTTAGGACCTTGATAACTGAAAATTCACAGCCCCCAGTATTGATCCCTAAAGACAGTTGGGCTGGGGTGAGGTGGGCAGAAGGCAATGAGATGCGGAATTTATTACTATCTGAAAGCCATGCTGTTTCCCTTTAAAATCTTTTCTCTGAGAGCTGGGAGAATGGCCCAATGTCACAGCTTTTGGCTAGGATGTACAAGGACTTGGTTCCAATTCCCAGCACCACAAAAACTAGTAAGTAAATAAAAACAAAATCCTCCCTAATCTTTTTTAGATTTTTCTAAAAGGTTGAGTGCTAGAGTAATGAGAGAAGTTTTCTTCACAAACAACATCATTTGTCTCCTCCTACTGTAAACTCTTGGCTTAGTGAACACAGCTGCTGGGAATTGTTCTGGCCTGGACTGATAGAGGCCAATGTCCAGTAAACCAGTTGACAATGGGGATCTAGCTGATGAAATAACTTCCAAGGTATGATGCTCAGTGAGATCCATTAAAACTGATCGTTCACATGTTTTATGCCTCTCCTCATCTGAAGTATCATTACCTCTGCAGTAAGAATGTTAGGGTATTATGTAACCTTCAGCTGATAAATAACAACTCATATTTAAAATCAATAAAATAACTCTAAAAATCAAAACTATGAATAGTGAAATAAAGAGAGTTTTCAGGTAAATCCGTAATTGTTTTTGGGAAAACCCCCTTCCCTGAGCATGTTATTAGTATTAATAACCATAGGCTTTCCTTGTGCTATTCTGCTTGTGAAATAGATATTCTGCTTGTTGACAGCTGAGGTCAACCTTTTAGTGGCTGTCTATTAACCAATATGGTCTTGTAGCACAGTGCTAATAATGTTCAGCCCCCTACAAATACTATTTGAGATTACAAAATCCTGCTTTACAGCCTCAAATTATGGCCAATACTGTCATTAGTATAGGAACAATGATGCTATTAGTTACTTTATAAGGAAAAAATATGAAAAATGGGAGAAGGCAAAATATATGTGTATTATTTGTAGAGCACAAAGTAAAGATAGATTAAACTACTAGATACTTCTTGGCTGTACTGTGGCAATTTCGCCTCATAGTTTAATATTAACATTCATAAAGAGATCTCTAAAATTCTCTGAAGCCCAAGAGCAATATATCTTCCCATTCAGGTAATCCATCACTCTGAAGGGTGGGCAGATAATAAGGATGTGTATTTCATTTATTGCTCCCTGCCAGTAGAAGAAATGACAGTCATATCAAAACTCTTTAATATCTTGCTTGACATGTAGGAGAGGTTGATTATTTACCTGAGTTACCATCCTACCCAGGATTTGGTCAGCACTTTTCCTCTCGGAGGTGTAGAACAGAAGAATGAAAGGGTCCTTTGGACCTGTCTTGGTTAGAATCAAAATCAATCCATCTACATCCATGGTTACCAAGTGATACATGTGCATGAGGTGAAAGCATGGGCATTTGGGAGCTTGTTTCCATGAGCTCTGTATTTTAAGGAATGGTGTATCTTTTGCAAGATCACCACTATCACTAAAGTTTGATAATATTAATGAAGTTTCAGTGGATATGGTTACTAGAAAAAAAAAAGTGGTTGTCTTCACTGAATTCCTAGCAATAACAGAAAAGGATATTCAGGTGTATTTCCACCCACCACCCCAAATTGATACTAAGCAATATTGCACACTAGAGAGATTGTGCTTTCAGTCAAGTACATGTCCCTTTACTTAGTATTGTCCATATTATAGGCTTTTGAAAGTTATACTCAGAATAAATGAAGTTAGAAATGTGATTACAGGGTCATAAATTCACTATAGTTTCTTTCTACTCTTTATTTTACCTTTTCTCTTTTTCATGTACCTTTTATTGCATGATTATAATGTCATGACACTGTTGAAAACTTTCATTAACCATATAATTACAGAAGAAATTCTTGGTAGTCAGGAAATGGACATTCTGAGATATATCTCAGGTGATTTAGTTAATATGTGGCAGAGTCAGGATTAGACATCAATTCTGTATACATTTTATGCACCATAATTTTTATTCTGTGCAATCCTACTAGAGAATATTTACATTATTTGTACTAAAATCATCATCATCTTTTAATTAATGCATCCATTAAGCAGATATTCAAGAGCTCATTGCATTATATTGAGCATTGTGGATCAAATGAAGTGTGTAGGGTTTTTATGAGGGTTGGAAGACCACTCTAGCTGGGGCATCACCACATCACCACCAATGCCTAAAACGTACAGAAAGTAATATCACAAAGATCTCTAAGAGCATTAAGGATGGAGCCTCTAACTTTATCTGTGGATTGTTGGGAGTTTTATATAGGGGGCAATATTTAAAGTTGCCCTTGAAAACTAAGTAAGAATTTGTAGTGAAATGGCTCTTCCTCATTTCAGTATCTGATGTAGCCCTCAACAAGCCAATTGAATTTTTTGATTCTGAGTCCCCACTCCTTCAAATCTGATATGAAGATGAAATGAGATTCGAAACATTTTGAAAGCTTTATGATGATATTTCAAGGAGCATTTTCAAGAAAAATAGTGATACCTCCTATGGAAGGGAGATGAGGCTAGTCTATTAGAAAACTTTGGATGTAGACTATTTCTAGGAAGATACCAAGCTTTATGTTACTGTTTGGAAAATTCAATATCCTCAGTGCAACTGATATGTGAAACTGCCAATTTTCTGTAACATATGGTAGGCCTCTAAGTAAGACTCAGATAACTTCTAGGAAAATTGTCTAGAATCATAAGTGGACATCTATGCTAGATGGGGTGATCGAAGATGTGCCTTATGAATATATTTGAACATTATCTGTAGGAGAAGGACTTTGTTTTGAATCCCTTATCAAATATATTATTATCAGAGTAAGTTTGAAACCTTTATTTTTATCTACCATTATCATCTAGAGTAATTGATAGAAAAAAAGAGCAGAAAAAATATCCATAGGTCATGTAAGTTACAGCAGTCATGGCTGAGAGAATGGTTTACTACTGGGAAGGAGTGGAGGGTTTAGTAATTTCCATAACAGTGATACTAATTTAATCAGTTTTTCTCCTTTGTGTAACAAACCTATGATTGCCTAGGATAATAACTATCACTATAGTCCAGGACCAAATACTGGCTGTTGAGCTAAATAGATAGAAACTTCTCATCTTCAATAAATTGGGAAGATAGATTTTTGGAATATACAAAAAGACCAAGAACCTCCTACATCTAGAAGTCAGTCCTGAGGAAGAAACATTTCCAGGGAAGCATTGATACTAGTGCTAAAGGTATCTACCATAAGAAATCTACAAGTGTAAAAAATAAGAAACAAAATATAAATGAAAATAGAAAATAGAAAATGACCAAATCCAGAAGCATAATGCAACCCTACACCTACAGCTAGCCCAGGTCAAGTCCAGAGCACAATGAAATAGAGGAAATAACAAGTCACTCACTGGAGCTTTCTGAAATGATATGAGCAGAGATTAAAAAACAAATGGATGAGGCTACAGAAAAAGACAATGTGTTAAGTAAAAAAAAGAGCTGACAATCAAAACAAAAAGATTAGAGTAGACACAGATAAAAAACATAGAGAAGCTTAAGAAAATAATGGAAAGCATGAATGCCCAACATTGGAAAGAAATGGAATCCATAAAACAGATCCAAACAGAAATCCCAGAGATTGAAAACTCCACTGAATGTATACACAACAGATTGAAAGAGAGCAAGGATAGAATATCAGATCTAAAAGACAGGATTGTGGCTAGCTACCACGAAAGGAAAGATATCTTACAAATAGTGAAGGACCATTAAAAATCAATCCAGCAGCTACAAGATGAAGCAAAAAGCAACACAGGATTAACTGGAGTCAATAAGAAAGCTGGAGAGAGTGTAAATTCCATAAAAAATCTCTTCACAGAAGTAATGGTAGAAAACTTTGCAAACATGAAGAATTTGACATATAAAAAATGAAGTATATGGAACTCCAAATAGTGATGACCAAAATAAATCTACCTCAAGGTATATAATAATCAAGATTCCAAAAATTCACATAAGAACAGAATATTAAAAATGTTTAGGGAACAAAATCAAATCACCTATTAAAGAAAACCCATCAAAATCACAGCAGAAATCTCAACACACATCCTCAAATAAATAAGAGCTTAGAATGAGGTATATCAAGTTCTGAAAGAAAAGAAACTCCAAGATTGTTGTACCCCACAAAATTATCTTTCAAAATCAATGGATAAATAAGATATTTCCATGACAAAAAAACAACTAGAGTAATTCATGACCACAGAACCATCTCTGGAGAATGTTCTGAAGGATATTTTAGAAAGAGATAATGACCACAATTCCAACTACACCAATATAAAGAAGCCATCAGGCAGGGAAAGTAACTAAACAGAGGGTAAAGACTAGGAACTACCAACAGGAAAATTACATGATAAAGACAAGCCAATGCATATCAGATATAATCACCAATGTAAATGGTTTCAATTCACCAATCACAAGAAACAGACTTGTGCAATGGATCAAGAAGCAATATATAACAATATGCTGGTTATAGAAAACAAATTTAACTCAACACATGGAAAACAAACTCCATGCAATAGGGACCCAGAAAAAAAAGCAAGGGTAGCTATTGTGTTTGCAGACAATGTGTTCTTGAAGTTAAGAATGATCAGAAGAGACAGAGATGGTCACTTCATGCTTGTTAGTGGAAAACTCCAAGATGATATAACAGTCATAAATACACACACACACACACACACACACACACATATATATATATATACATATATAAATATATATATATACCAAATACCAGTGCACCCAACTACCAAAACAAATATCAACATACATAAAAAAGAAAATAAGCACTAACACAATTGTAATGGGTGACTTCCATTGATGATAAAATCCCTACAGAAAACTGTAATAGATGGTCTTTATTTCAATCTGATAAAAGCCATCTATGACAAACCAACAGCCAAAATCATACTAAATGGCCAAAACCTGAAAGCTTTCAGTGTAAAATCAGAACACTATAAAGATGCCCACTATCACCACTCCTATTCAATATAGCTCTGGAAACATTAGCCAGAACAATTAGACAAGAGAGAAATGTAAAAGGAGTAAGGGTAGGAAAAGGCAAAATAAAATTATTATTAATAGTGGATGGCATGATACTTTACATAGAAAATCCCAGAAACTTCATCAAAAGACTTGCAAATTTAGTAACAAAATTCAGTAATGTAGCTTGATACAAAGTCAACAGTCAAAAAAATCAGGAGCATTCCTGTACACAAACAAAAAATTCACTGAGGAAAGAAATTTGGAAAGCAATTCCTTTCACAATAGCATCCAAAAAAAAAAATGGAATAGTTCAGAATCAATCAAACGGAGGAAGTAAAGGATCTTTATATTGAAAATTAAAGTACTCTAAAAAGATCAAAGAGGGTATCAGAAAACGGAAAGATACCCCCTTACTCAAGGGTAGAAAGAATCAACATAGTGAAAATGACCATACTCCAAAAATTGTTATACAGATTTAAGGCAATCGCAATCAGAATACCATTAACATACCTCACAGAACTAGAGAAAACTTTCCTAAAATTCATTTGGAGCCAGAAAAAGACCTAGAATAGCAAAAACAATTCTTGACAACAAAAACAAGGCAAGGAGCATCACAATCTATGACTTATTATATTACAGAGCTACTGTGATTTAAAAAAAAAACAGCGTGATATTGGAAAAAAAAACAAGACCCCAGGATTAATGGAAAGGATTATAAAATATAGAAACAACTCCAAACACACTTAAGCACTTTCTCATTGGAAAAGAGCCCAAATGCGTTCACTGGAAGAAAGACAGCCAGTTTAATAAATGGTGTTGGTAAAACTGGCTTTCCCTATGCCAAACACTAAATGTAGACCCATGTCTATCAAGATGCATTAAAGTAATACTGAAATGGATGAAATCTCTAAATATTAAAACAGAAACATTAAATCTGCTGGAAGAGACAGTAGGTGGAACTCTTAAATACATAGGTATAGGCAAAGATTTTATGAAAAAACTCCAATTGCATGAGAAATAATAAAAATATCAACAAATGGGGTCTCATCCAATTAAAAAGCTTTTGAAAGCAAAAGAAATCACCAAAAGTTTGAAAAAAGACAATGCACAGAATGGGAAAAATTTTAGCCAGTTTTACCTCAGTGAAAGGGTTAATATCTCGAGCAAATAAAGAACTGAAATAATTAAGACTCAATCCAAAAATGGGCATCTGAGACTAATACAGCCTTCTTAGAGGAATAATTACAAATGGAAAATAAATATATGAAAAAATTTCAGCATCACTGATTATTTGAGAGATGTCAATTCAAACAACATTGAAATTCCATCTCATTCCAGAAAAATGGCTATCATCAAGAATTCAACCAATAACAAATGCTGGTAGGGCTGTAGGGGAAAAGGAACCCCTCTCCACTGTTGGTGGGAATGTATGGTAGTGCAACCACTATGGAAATTAGCATAGAGATTCCTCAAAAGGCTAGCATTAGATATCCCATTTGACCCAGCTATTTCTCTTCTCCATATTTTCCTGGAAGAATTAAAAATATCATATCACAGCAATATATGCTCAACCATGTTTATAGCAGCACAGTTTGTAAGTCTCAAAAAGAACACAAATGTCCATCAATTGAGGAGTGGATAAAGAAGATACTTTTTCTTTCATACACGGAATTACTATTCAGCCATAAAGAAGCATATACTTGAGACATTTCTAGGTAAACATTTGTACCTTAAGACTATACTCTTAAGGGAGATGAATCAGACGTACATGTGTAAATATCGTCTCCCTTATGAGAAACAGAAAGAATAAAAATAAGGACCAAAAGGTACAAGAGATATGTTGAAATAGAAAGAAATTGTTCAAAAGGAAAGAGTAACTAGAGAACAAAAAGGGGAAAGGAAAGAAGAGAAAATTAAGAAATTACAAAAGAAGGATAAAGTGGAAACAAAGCTTTGTGAATAATGTGAGGAAGATGGGCTGAAGAGAGGAGAGGGGATTGGGAAAAAAGAAGAATCTAGATATATCATGTACAGATACAAACTCCGTATGAATAATATGATCATCATGTATATCTAAATTCTACCAACAAATTTAACAAAAATATAAACTAACATACACATACAATAAAATCTAATTTTTATTGGTCATGGATATTGTCCAAAATCATCTTGTGCAGGTTTGATAAATGAAACACTAAAGGAACACACTGTATCATGTCCTGAGTATGTAAAGGCACATATGTATTGTTCACTTATTTATAGTATGAGACCATATCTCTTTCTTCCAGGGCACATTTCTTTTATTTGGAAGCTCCCATAATGTCATTTTATTCATGATGAGGGACCACACTATATCAATTATTTATTGTTGCATAATAATATATTTTAAAGGTCTGTAAGTATATCTCAGTGGCAGAACACCTGCCTGGCAAGTTCAAGGTCTTGAGTTCAATTCCCAATTTAAAAAATACATTTTAAAATTCAGTGGCTTAAAACAACAGCCATTTATTGCTATGAATGAGTGTATAGATAGCTGAATGGTTTTACTGAACAAAATTGGGCTCTGTTGGATTTAATTATGCTCCTATGATCAGTAGTGTGTCTACTAGGACAAAGTTGGGATGATTTTGATGTCCAGAGGGAGATAATCAGAGATACAGTTTTAGGGCATAATCATCTGTGTTAGGGTTTACTTTATCTCTTATGGGGAGGAGTCCATTTCGCTTTACATAAACCAGATAAGATAATGAGTGTGGTTAAATTTCCTATTAAAAGTAGATGTAAAAGAGGCTGTTGCTTTGTATACATAGCTCATCAGTGCACTAGAGAATAGCCTATGGTAAGTGGTTTGGATAGCTTCAGGTAGCCCCTTGAGGTTACAAATTACTTTTTTATTGGTCTAGGTTAAAAGTATTACCTCTAAGAAAGCTATGACATTTAAGTGACAATCGTTTATCAATCTTGTGTGAGCCCTATGGAAAGGTAGTGGAAAAAGAAAGAAGCACTGGGCATTGAAATGTTAAAAGGCACAGAACTAGAAAGGAAATACAAAAGTCAGCCTGATTTTACAGTTTTGACCTAGGGAAGACCCTTTAATAGACGTAGGCAGCCCTGTCAGCCTTAGATTAGTCCTGTTTTGCAATTAAGCCTAAAAGGTATTTAGGATGTGTAATGAGGCAAATTGTATGGATGTGGCAGAGATTGGTGGATAAAGATAGAAGGATCCTATAGGAAAGCAGAGGTGTTTAATACTACAACTAGAGCACTAAACTCAAGAAACATTTTTAATTCTGTTTCCTTCTTTGAAAAGGAATTATAGATTTAATGGGGCAGACTGGAAAGTACTATGTGGAAAAAAGAGAAATAGCTGCTTCTTATAACCTCCTACCAAACTCCTCTGATTGTAATTCAGTTTCGTAATTATATTAAATCAGGTCATAATCCCTTAAAAACTCAACACCCTTTACCTGCTAATAGTGCAATCAGTCTAAATGCCATTTATACTTAGTCTTGAGCTGAAAACAATATTTAAAACCAATTTTAGTCTCAATGGATGAAAAAGAACCCATCACTTTATCTTATTTATAATAAACTCATTCGAGTAGATCCAGGCACAATATAAACAAGTGATGGAAAATACCTAGGAGGTTTTAGCTCATACATTCTGAGCAGATATGCTCCGGAAAAACACAGACATTCTCAGAAAACTGCAGTCTGCTGAAAATGCCGGGAGATTTTAGGATACTGGACTCTTCATTAGGCCTTGGCATCTTTCATAGCGTTTACACAGAGAATGGTGATACTTTTTACCAATTATCTGCATATCCAACTCTTTTTTTCTGATCTTGTTTCAAATGGATAAGATTTTAGGGCATAAGAGAAGATGTGTGCATGGAATGCTTCAAAGTTGTCCAAATCATGACCACAGAAAAGCTCACTACTGGTAGTTTGAAAAAGGCCCAGGCAGTTTCCGTAGTGGTCAAGCAGCAGGTAAATGACAACTCAGTGTGATAGAGTAGTGGAAAGTGAAGAGGCTTTGAAGTTAAATAGACTTTTAAAAATTTGGTTGTAGTATCACAACCTGTGTGACCTTGGGCAAATTACTTAACCATTCTGAGTTTCAGTTCCTCCATTCGCAAACCAGAGGGAAAAATTTATCTGAAAATGTTGCTGGAATATTTAACTAATATTGCTAAACACCTTGAACAGGGTATTGCTCTCTCTCTATTTTTTCCATTTGTCCTTTTATATTTCTTTTGTCTTTTTTTTTATTTCAACAACTATTTAACGAGCCTGTACCAGATGACACCCATGCTCTGTCCATATTCTGTGGAATCCTTTCACTGTTTTAGTGCTAAAGTCAGGATCTATGTTATCAAAGACTTTCTTTCAAGCTTCCAAGATCTACTTTGGCTGCAGAATCAAAATATCTGGAAATTGACATGCCCCCTTCCACCATGGGCAACCTGTAAAAAATAACTGATACATGGAAGTAGATAAATCATTTAGTTATTGTGACCGTGAATGAGAACAAGTGTGAGCGGCTACCTAGTCTCTCCCTAGAAGTCTCCTGTGGGTTGCACCAAGGCCACCAACCCTTTAGAATTCATGTCCAATCTTTACTTTGTCTCTTTCTCTCCCTCTTTCTATTTCTAGTCCCCTATTGGTTTTGTGGGAACACCTCCTGATAATCTATTTTCACGTGAGTCCTCAACTCAGTATTTGCTTATGAGAAACCTAGACCAAGCTATGTTCCTTTTGTATATTCCACATTGTACTGGGGTCTGGGATAGTTAAATATATTCCCGTTCTCATGTTTTATTACCTGGAAACAGCATAATAAAAAAACCCTGTTTGATAGGTTCCAATAATAAAGACTAGCTTGTAGACATTCTTCAGAATTCTACACTTCCTTTATAGTGGAAAGAATATAGATTTCAGAGTAAAACTTCTGAATATGTGCCCTTATTCAGGTGTTAGCTAAAACACCTTGGATAGCTGCATTAGATTTACTGAGTCTCACTTTTTCATATTAAAATTAATTTATTAATGCTTGCTTTGCTAAATTCACAGGATTGCTATACAGATAACCAGTGTAGAAAGTCTTTTGCAATTTATGATGCATAATACCAAATTTAGTCATTACCTGGAGATAATGACAACAAGGAGGGGCTTTGAAAGGTGAGAAAAACATTGCATCATTTTTTAAACCTGTTACATATTTTATAACGCATTGCTTTAAAAATTAATTGTAATGCTTTTACTCGTGCTGAATTCCACAAGTGTGATTTGATAGGGTCAGTGTAACATCATAAGGTTGGTGTGGTTAAAATAAAGATTACACTGATGCATAACACAGTGCTCTGGTGACAGAAAAATGTGACCATACCTCTTGGAGTTCTGCTAAATAAAAATAGTTGATAGAAAAGGAAGGAAACAAAATCTTTGAAGAAACCTTGCCCTTACATCCTGCCCCTTCCTAATGCCAAGGAATTAGCAGCTCTTTCATGTAACTCACCTTCTGCTAAAAGAGTTGGCAATCCTTTTGTCTCCTCTAATTCTGCAGAAAGATTGCCTTTGCTGTACTCTGTTTTGATATTAGAGCACTAGACTTAACACTTTTTGTGGGAATCCTTATACCTGCATGGCATTTTTTATAGAAAGTAGTGCCCTGAGATTCTTAATCATCTATGTCCTCAGATGATTTTGACAATGAAACTCAGTGTATACTAAGCAAAAGGGGACATTTCCTGAATCTATCAAATGATATCTTCTCAGGCTTAAGGATTAGACATGCATTCAGTCCTCACTAGGGGAAGGGAATAAGATGTGGAAAGTCAACATAAGTCAAGCTAGACCTTTCCTATGTGTACCTATCTCTCTTTTTGGGAATCACATGTTATTTTATATCTTCTAAGCTCTTTTGTTGACTTCATATTTCTGTTTATCTTCATTGCTGATTCTTTTGCCACTTTTTATATGGCATGTCATAGTTGCCTCTAAATGATGGACTTCTGTCAAGTTTACAACAGTTTGACCTGACCTTTCTATATACAAATACCAAGTGGCAAAAGACATATTTGCTACCAATCTAGATTCTGAATTATTTTCCCTGAGTCAAATGTTCATTTCTGGCCCAATTAGCTAGAGTTACTAAATTGTGAGAGCATGGTACCCTCATGGTGTCAGGATCTCGCCGCTCAGGGGAAGATTGCTGAAATAGAGCTCAGAGTCAGTATGCATTTTAAAACATATTAACTCTAATGATTCAAATAAATTGGTGGGGTTGCCAGCCATATTTCTATTGTGAACATCTATTTAGTTCTAAGGAAAAAATATCACCACAAATAAAACAATGAAAGACAAGTGTGATGGAACCATCTGGACTCAATAAAATTTGATATGATTCTGACTAGTTTACATGTTTCTTTCTCTTGAAACCTATGGGATTTCTTGACTGTTCCCTAGAAAAGAGAGTTATATTCATTTTATAGAAAAGGGTGCTATTGAGGGCACCACTAATAATACAATTTTTAATTATTCTGGCACTTTTTTCAAAAGACTTTAAAATTATTCCATTAACTATTTGGAAAGGGTTATTTTCCTGTGAATTCTAGTAGGGCCTCCATTTCAGTGAAGAGTAAACAAGTCTACATTGATGTCAATTATTTCATCAGCACTGAAATTGTACTTCATTACAGCTGAGATGTGACTTTAATTTCTACAATCTGATTCTTGTTTTGTGGTCATAGTGAAAGAAGACCAAAAGGAGAGAGCGAGACAGACAGTGAGTGAGAGAGAGAGACAGAGATAGAGACAGAGACAGAGACAGAGACACACACAGAGAGAGAATCTGCTTGTGTAGCTGGTACAGATTTGTTAGATGGTTTTCTTGTAAAGCTCTCTGAGTGGAAATATTATTTCTTATGCAGGAAGTTATAGGAAGTTATTGTTTCCCACAAAAATGCTTCTCTTCAAAAAATGAGTACAATTTAAGAGACACTTAAGTTCTTTCATTTCTTGGGAAGAACCCTATATATAAACGCAGAAAACAGCATATTTGTTCACTGTAGAATGTGGGAACTTTCACATTGTTTGAGATGCTACTGGGCTGTGTTCAGGACCACTGAATCTGCTAACCACATTGCACAGGTTGTAGTGGAGAGACTTCCTTGCTTCAAACATAAATCAGGGGTAAAAACACAGGATCTCTTATCTCAAGCAAAAGTTGATCATAATAGGGATGCATGTTTGTGGCTTCAAAGGGAACATTAAACTCTGACTATTTTGCTCTAGTCATAGAGACTCTTGTTCTTATTTTTATGGCAGTAAACCAGAGATGATGACTATAGGTCAGGATTAGGATTCTCTTATCTTTGCTTATAGCTTTGTCATGCTTGTCAACAAGCCATTTGGGAAGCAGGTTGAATCTTTTTCATTTGGCATTTGAGATCTACTTTCTGTTCTTTTTTCATCCTGCTCTCTCCATGCAGGGTGAATTTGTGGAAGGTCACCCTACTTACTTTTTCTCTTTGGCTTCTTGTTTTGGCCATTGTGGTCCCCAGGAAAAGCTATATAAGCAAGAGGAAAATGAGATCAGTGCAGTTTTATTCCCCTGGCTTCTCCTTTCTGGAGAATGTTGGTTGGCTGCTTATTAGAGTAATGGATATAACTTCTGTCAGGTGGCCTGTACTCTTGCATTTTCAGACAGGTAATGACTATCTTTTGTTCTATCCATAGAGGACCTGATTATTTCCTATTGGGTTTCTCCAACAGTCCTTTGTTAAATCCATTCCATTTGAGTGGATCTTTCTCTTTTGTAACATCTTCCTGACTGATACAAGTAGGAATAATCCTAACAGTCTCCTATGAGTTCCACTCTTTAGGTCAATTCCTAACCATCTAACCTCTTCATGTTTTGAGGAAAAATAAATGACCAATATGACATTGTCCCTGATCTCAAAGAGATTACAGTGTAGACCAATAATTAACAATGAATTTTTTCTTGGTAGGAATTTTTATTAGAGAAATAAGGAGGCTCTCAGCTGCTGATGACAGTGAAATGTTTAGGGAGGGATTAAAAAGACAGAAGGGGATGTAGTTTGTAGCTCCAGAGTTAGGTAAGTTAATCAGGCCTCTCCGGAGGAAGCCGCCTCAGCCTTTCTTTGGTGACTCCCTCCGTGCCCTCCCTGCTTATTAAACTCTTTTCTTATCTACTTGCCTCCTCTCTTTAATATTTTGCACTGCTCTAGATTTAGTACAAATCACTCAATCAGTTGGTGCCCTTGACTCCAGTGGTTGGAGGCTGTGTGGCTCCTGGGGAGTCTGTCCCCCAGTCTGAGCCCCCTGTGGCCTACAGACCTTTCCTCTTTGCTCCTCCTTTTTTTCTCTACTTGCTTCCTCTCTTTAATAAGTTTTGTGCTGATTTAGATTGAGTAAAAATCGCTCAATCAGCTTCCTGCACCTCAAATTACACACCAGACACCAAGATCCAGGAAGCAGGAGCACCTTCCCCACAGCTGCCTCAGCTTGGGACCTTTCCTGTTCCCAGCAGGCCAGAGGTTGTCATAAGGACCAGCTCCATATGGAGGAAGTGGCCTTGTACTTTCAGGGGAGTTACATCAGGCTCTAGACCTCCAGTTGGACTCGTGGGAGGTATTGTCGTGAGCACTGGTTCTTTATCTGGACTCATGTGGGACATTGCTGTGGGATTCAGGCCCTTTGGCTGAATATTCTGTCTTTAGCATTGTAGATAGATTTCCTGCATTTCCTTGTATTAAGCTTGGGTGACATTATAAAAATAATATTGTAAACTCCATGTCCTTATTCTAATTGTTCTCTGTATAACCCATGACTACAACACATAGGTTCAATAACACAGAAGAAGTGGACAGATTCCTAGAAACATATGAACCACCAAAGCTGGATCAAGAAGTTGTAAAACTGTGGAATAGCCCAATTTCTATTAATGAAATTGAAAATGTAACTAAGTCATTACCAACAAAGAAGAGCCCAGGCCCAGATGGATTCACTGTGGAATTCTACAAGAAATACAAAGAAGACTTAATTCTGACACTCCTCAAATTGTTCAATGAAATCAAAAGGGAAGCAATTCTCCCTAAGTCATTCCTGGAAGAAAATATTACTCTAGTACCAAAACCTGAGAAAGACTCAACTGAAAAACAGAACTATAGGCCAATCTCCCTAATGAACAGAGATGCAAAAATTCTCAATAAAATATTAGCAAACAGGATGCAGCAAATTATCAAGAAGATTATACACCATGACCAAGTGGGATTCATCCCAGGCATGCAGGGATGGTTCAACATATGTAAATCAATAAATGTAATCCACCATATCAATAGAGCCAAAAGTAAGAATCATATGATGATTTCTATAGATACAGAAAAAACTTTTGATAAGCTCCAACACCCATTCATGATAAGAACCTTACAGAGAATTGGAATAGATGGTCTTTACCTCAATATGATAAAGGCCAACTATGACAAGCCAACAGCTATCATCATATTAAATGGCCAAAAACTGAAAACCTTTTCCTTAAAATCAGGCACAAGACAAGGATGTCCCTTATCACCTTTTCTATTCAATGTAGTACTGGAAATACTAGCCAGAGCAATTAGACAAAAGAGAGAAATAACAGGAGTAAAGATAGGAAAAGAGGAAGTTAAGCTATCATTATTTTCAGATGACATGATACTCTACATAGAAGACCCCCAAAACTCCATCAAAAAACTCCTCAATATAATAACTAAATTCAGCAATTTAGCTGGATACAAAGTCAATACTCAAAAATCAATAGCATTCCTATACACTAACAACAAAATCACTGAGAGAGAAATAAGAGAAGCCACACCCTTCACACTAGTGTCCAAAAAAATGAAATACTTAGGAATTAATCTAATGAAAGAAGTAAAAGATCTATATAGGGAAAATTATAATACCCTGAAAAAAGAAATCGAAGAGAACCTCAGAAAATGGAAAGACATCCCTTGTTCATGGGTAGAAAAATAAATATTGTGAAAATGGCCATTCTTCCAAAATTGTTATACAGATTCAATGCAATCCCAATGAAAATACCACTAACATACCTCATAGATCTAGAGAAATCACTCCTAAAATTCATCTGGAACTAGAAGAGACCTAAAATAGCAAAGGCAATTCTAAACAGCAAAGCCAAGGCAGGAGGCATCACAATTCATGAGTTGAAGTTATAGTACAAAGCTACCATAATAAAATCAACATGGTACTGGAATAAAAACAGACCTGCAGATCAATGGGATAGACTAGAAGACAGAATTACGAACACACTCAACCACCTTATCTTTGATAAAGGGGCCAAACATATTCACTGGAAGAACAATAGTCTCTTTAATAAATGTGCTGGAAAAACTGGCTATCCATATGCCAAAAACTAAAACTAGACCCATGCCTATCATCATATACTAAACTAAAATCTAAATGGATCAAAGATCTAAATATTAAAACAGAGACACTAAATCTGTTGGAAGACAAAGTTGGTAAAAACCTCGAAGACATAAGGGTAGGTAGAGAATTCATGAACAAGAACCAAACTGCACAGGAAATACTTCCCAGAATCAATAACTTGGATCATGTCTTATTAAATAGTTTCTGCAAGTTGAAGGAAAACTCCAGTAGAGTGAAAAGAAAACCCACAAAATGGGAAAAAAATCTTAGAGAACTGTCCCTGTGACAAAGGACATTTGTTTAGATCTTATAAAGCATTAAAAAAAAAGACCCCCTAAATTCAAAGACCCAATCCAAAAATGGGCATCTAAAATGAACACACAGTTCTCAGATGAAGAAATACAAATGGCAAGTAAATACATGAAAAAATGTTCATCATCTTTGGTCATTAGAGAAATGCAAATTAAAACCACACTGAGATTCCATCTCACTCCAGAAAGAATGTCCAGGATCAACAAAACTACCAACAACAAATGTTGCAGAGACTGTGGGGAATAAGGAACCCTTCTGCACTGTTGGTGGGAGTGTACAGTGGTGCAACTATTGTAGAGGTCAATCTGGAGATTCCTCAAAAACCTGGGATTGGAAGTCCCATTTGACCCAGCTATTCCACTTCTAGGCATATTCCCAGAAGAACTGAAAACATCATACCACAGTGATATATGTGCACCCATGTTTATAGCAGCACAATTTGTAATAGCCAGATCTTGGAAACAACCTAAGTGCCCATCAACTGAGGAATGGATAAAAAAATTGTGGTACTTTTATACAGTGGAGTACTACTCAGCTATAAAGAATGATCACATTGAGATATAAATAAATGGATGCAATTTGAGACCATACTCATAAGCAAAATAAATCAAACTCACATGTATAAATACTGCACAGTCTCCCTAGTGTAAGAAAAGGTAAAAGTACATAAGATTCTATGGTAATCATGGATCCCCATTATATTGCTTTGAAGACTTGTAATGTTTTCATTCCTTGGTTGGAATGGTTTTATTCTGTTTTATTTGAACTTATTAAGTGTGATGGTATCAACAGCCACTTTCAAGAAAACAAGACATTATGGCAGCCATTGCTGATTTAATAACATCTGGCTTTGAAGTCCTACCATGCTTCTGTTCTTCTATTGCCATTGGTTCTATCATGTTGGGTATTACTGGATTTTAATATTTGTAATAATGAAACAATTTTTTGTGGAAAATGAGATATTATAGTACACATTGTTCATTTTCTGTTATTTGGTTCAGAATGCTTTGTAATAATTTCATTCTCTTGAATGTTTTTATTCTATTTTGTTGTGTTTGATATTATTGTTTATGAAACTATGCTCAACTATTTCAAAGAAAGAGATATTATGGCAGCAACTGTTGATATCCAATTGTCTTGTTGTGAAGTGCTGTGTTGCTTGTATTGTTCTATTCTGATCTGTGTTGTTCTGTCCTCTTTTGTTTTATTTTCTGTAAAATAAAATTTAAAAAATTTGGCCTCTCCCTCTTCCTTCCTCCTATCAGTATTTTGAATTGTTTAGAGAACTTGAAGGAACTTTGGCGATCACGTACTGTATGCCCCTCATTATCATATTGGGAAACTGAGGGCATTGGAGTTTAAGGGTCTCACCCAAATGATATAACGAGGTCCTTGATACCAAGCTTTTTCAAAAGGCCTTGATGGGTTTCTAGAGTATGGACTACTGAGTGCTTATATTGTGATTAGTGTGTGAGATGACTGTGTAGAAAGGATCGTGAATCACTGGTAATAAAGAGGGAATTCGATTAGGCATATGTGGGTTCTCTGAGTGAGTATACTGAAGAAAGACTTTGTAGGTGAGTCTCAGTTATGGTAAATGATAAAGAGAAGAAAACAAAACACTCATGTGTGGTGTCTCAGGCAGTATGTACTACACCAGTTTTAGAACTGGAAAAACAACACAGAACGACAAGAACTAGATGGCACAGTTACCCCAGAGCAGACTTCTGATGTGCAAGTGACAGAACCTGATATCTCATATCTTTTCCAGGAGCCTCAGATGTCCAGATATATACAAATTGAATTTGGGGCTCTGGTTCCATTTGGTCACATTAATATGGGCATCGTTAATTAAACATCTTTATAGCAGGCTTTCATCTTTAAATTGTCCTTTCACTTGTCTATCTAATCTTAATATTTAAGAAGGCTTCAGAGAGATGAGAACCTGGCAGCTTTAAGGTAGAATTCCCAGTGAAAGCCAAACCACACAGGAAGAACATTTGTAAGGTGATGTAACCACATAATGGGTGGACAGAAGTTTGAGAGGC
Organism: Hydrochoerus hydrochaeris; assembly: GCA_004027455.1. Classification (NCBI taxonomy): domain Eukaryota; kingdom Metazoa; phylum Chordata; class Mammalia; order Rodentia; family Hydrochaeridae; genus Hydrochoerus; species Hydrochoerus hydrochaeris. The sequence goes on along the minus strand of PVLA01008848.1, from coordinate 17,890 downwards.
AGTCCAGATTAGATAATGTCTTGGATTAGGGCCACAATGATAAGGGAAGAATGAAGCATCGTTTCCAGATGGTGTGTTTATTGCTTTTAATTTTGTTTAGAGAGGGTATCTGTTCAACAGACATAGATTTTTGGAAGAAGAAATTCTATTTTATGTATTGTACCTAGAATGTTGCAGTGCTAAGATGATCATAAGCCATTCAATGGATTTATAATCACATATTTGTGCATGTGAAGGTGTACACATTTATATGTCACTACATATAAACTATATACTATAGTTTTTTTCAGATCATTATAAGATATGGAATTTATATGAAATTACTTGGGTTATACCACTTTAAGGGGTGTGATAAATACAATCTGGGATTTTTCACTGTTTGGGAGACTGCAGATAACAAAGCAACAATAGCTCATTCTCTATACTCCAGGAGCAGTGCAATAAGTGTGGAGAATAATGTGGAGATGGATCAGGCATCTGGACATTGATTTGACTGGGACATTTCTAGAGGTCGCCTACCATGCAATTTGTCAAAATTTTACAATTCGGTGTAATGAATCATGCATACACTAGCAGACAGGACTTTCAGTGATTTCTACAATTTATTAGAATACTACCAACATTTTGAATCTGCTACCTAACCAAGTACTTGGGGCACTCCACCTTGTGAGAGAGACTCATGTTTCCTCAGATCCTTGTTTCTCAACTTTGAAAGATTCTGTCCCCAAACCAATGTACAACCATCACCATTGTGCATTCCTCACCAGGTACCTGATGTACTTAGAAATGCATGATTTTCAACTTTTTATAGCTGTATCCTTAAATAGTTTGTTAAACTTCACAGTGCTTGAATTGTGACAAGCTTTCAAAGGAATATATCCCCAAACCAATGGTTTGAGCACACTGATGTTTGAAAGTAATGCTTAGTTGCAGCCATTAGGTCCTTCAGCAAGGAACTGGCAAAGAGCCATCATATGCAGCCCCAAATTCATTGAAAATATAGGTTGTCAAGAAGGAGAGTTGGGATACATTGTTCATTTCAGGGTTTGGGATTACTCTGTATACTATAAAGACTAATGGAACCTGCCAAATGGATAATGGGTAGGTCTGAGATTGCAGTCTTTCCAAATACTCAAGAAATGCTAATGGAGAATTTTACTTTTTTGAGTTGTTTCACAGTCATTGCTATGATTTTCTTCTCTGCCATTATCACTGTATTTTTTTTTCCTCTTTCCCTTTCGTGAAGTGATTCAAAGTTCCCTAATACTTGCTAAAAACTATAGCAGTGCCTTTTTCTCCTGATTGGCTGGAAGCATCTTTTTTATTGGGTTGGTTTTGTAACTTATTTTTTTATCACTTGTCATCTCATCTCTGTTGACACTGCCTTCTAAATTAAAGTTCTGCCCATGTGACTTAGTCTATTGCTAGTTGTTTTCCATATGCAACATAATCTGAATTCCCTAGTGCCAGTCATTGTTTAAAGGACAGTGGAAATGAACATGGTTTCTTATATTTATTTTGTTCTCTTCTAACACAAGATTGCTTTCCAAAAGGGACCATCTGAGAGGGAACTTTGGCCTATTCAAAAGCACACAGTATTCACAGGAATGTAAGGTCTTCCCCTGATATGTTAGCTTCAAAATTATTCGTTGCATTCAACTTTATCTGTAATCCAGAGATTTCTCAGGCATTTTAAAATGAGGGCAGCTCATCATTGGGATCTGGCATTTTCAGATGGTCAGAGGTGCTATTCTTGTTCGGTTGATGCTGTCTCTTCCATTGAAGTCTCTACAGGAGCTGACATTACTTTCTTGTGCCTTTTCATGACTCATTGCTACCTTGGGAAGTCACTGCTGGAACACTCGAAAAGGCTGGAACTCTAAAATCTGCAAAGTTGTACAGTGACCAAACACCTCCACTCTAACCATCCATATTTCATATCTATTTTTTTTATCGAAAAACCATACTGTGATATGGAACTTGACTGTTATCATCATCTGCAAAGGGGAAGGAGGCCTTAGGAGGATTATGTTATGGTTTCCACATCATTGCCAAGCATCTGTGTGAGTTCAAGCAAGTGATTTTTCTTTGTTCTTCACTTTCCTTTCTGTAAAATGAAGTACTTGGTTGAAATTCTACATGGTTTAGAATTACTCTTCCTTCAAAATTTCTGAATGGCATTAATTTCCTAAGTTATGAAAGAGATGGCATTTGCAAACTTTGATCTTTGGGAGTTTTTGTTTTGTTTTCATTTTTTGCAATATTTGGAATTGAACACAGTGAGGACTGAATCACATCCTCAAATCTTTTCATAAAGTTTTAAATTTTTGAGACAGGGTGTGGGTCTTATAGTTGCCCAGGATGGCTGTGAATTTACCATTCATTGGCCTCAACCTCTGGAATGACTGAGGTTATAGACATTCTCTCACTTTATGTTTTATCTCTTTTTTTCTTAATTGTCTTTTTAAAATTTGATATCTTCCAATTTAAACCTTGAATATTTATTTTTAATATAGATAATTAATATTTTTCCTTGAATATCATCCAAAATATTTTTAGTGCCAGTGGAAAATTTTCAAATTTCCTTCCTTCAGTTTTATTTTACATTGGAACATTCAGAAGACTTTGCAAATAGTAAACACTGGACTCAATGAATTGTTACCAAGTAAACTGAATATAACCAAAAATCAAATGAAGAAAGAAAAAGCTTCCTAGAAGAACCCTATATGGCCCATTCCATTTATTCAACTCCTCCACAAGATTAAGCACTATGTAGACATTTAACAGCATAAACTGTATTTATTTTATCTGTACTCAAGCTTTCAATAAATGGAATCTTACTCTAGTATTTGCGACCTGACATTTTATTAATTAAATTTTGATTTCATGTATGTGATTTGGAGGAATTATGATTTTTTTCTCATTTATGTACAGCAGTTTAAAATTTCAAATTATGTTCTTAAACTAGCACAGATATTTCAGAGAACATGCTGATAGTTTCTTTTGAACACTCAGCAGGAGACTTCAGTGGAAGAGACTGAATCAACTGAGTATGGATTGCAACTTTGAGCATCTGAATCTTTAGAGCATATAAAAGCTGATGATGTACCTCAACAGGGAAAGTGTTTATGTACTAGAAACTGTAACATTGCAGTGGTTCAACATTTTCTAAATTTTTTCCATCTATGTCCATGATAGCAATGGAAATGTTAGAGAGCTTGGTGATCAGAAAGGACTATTAAACTGTTTTCTGATATTTCATAGAATCCCAGAGTCTTCTCAAAAATTAAGGACAAGTAAACTTTAATAGACTTTACTGCATTTCTCATAACAAATAACCTGAATTATACAAGTTCCCCTGCATATTATGTTGTCCATGTTGTTTTAAAAAAAAACAAGGAAGTAAATAATCAACAGACTATGATCCATATATCAAGTGCCTCCAACGGCTCAAGAGTGAGGAAAGACACATGAAAAAGAGGATGAGAGAATGTAGTATTTTGTTTCCCTGGAAGCCAAAAGTCCAATAATCATAGGAAGTTCTGGTTTAGAACACGCACTCCTAGGATTCTGAGTTCAACTTTGTACTTGTCTACCATTTTCTATGTCTCTGAAAAGCCAACTGGTTGATGCTTCTAGGGAAAGATTCTAATACAATAACACATTTTCTGTTCATCAAGACTGTCAGGGTTTGTGTCTGGATGTTCCCCCAAAGTCTCATACAGTCATGAGGGCAGGCATCTAGAGTTTGTGACTGATTCATGGCTCAATCCTGGGATTATGAGTGTGACTGCTACACCCACCCTAGAGTGGGTAGCCTACATAAAATATAAGGGACAGAAAGAGTCTTGTCTTGTGTTCTTCTCTTTTTGCTCATGTTGCTTTTGCTGTTTTCTGCCACCAAGAACTGTTGCCCTCTGCCATGAGCTACCCTGTTTGGACACAGCAGATTATAGAGTGAAAACTCCCCAAAGTGTGAGCTGAATAAATGTTTCCTCCTTTATCTTTGGGCATTGGGTGCTTTGTGTCAGCAACGGAGAAAAGTAACAAACATAGAATTCGGTACCAGAGAAGTGGGGTCATTGCTGTGACTGTACTGGACCATGTGGTCCTAGAGTCTTTGGAAATGGCTTGTGGGAAGAGTTTGGAAAGGTTCACAGATGTTGCCTGAAAGAGTAGCACTGGAAAACCTTAGGTTGTTTTGTATGGGAGATTCTGGGTCGAGTTCAGAAGGCCAAAAGACTGATCAAAATCCTGCCAGTAAACACAAGGCTTGGGATGTTTCTACTGGGGAGAAAGACTGCATTGGTTGTTGGATTCCAGGTTGTTGAACTGCAAAAGTTTGTCTGCATTTACTCCTGTCCAGAGACTTTGCCTGAGACTGAGATCAAGGGCAGTGGACTAATTAATCTGGCAGAAGACATTTAAAGGCAATCAAATGTGTATTTTTGTTTTTACTTTTCAGTATCAAATATGCTTTCATTCTTCAGTCTTTTGGAGCTTTTAGTGTTTTAAAAATTTATTTTCTTTTTGATTTGATGCAATCCCAGTTGTCTATCATTGTCTTAGTTTTCTGTTTTTGGGTTCTTTTACTCTTTTCTAAACAACCCATACTCACTCTGATGCCACTAGCATTTCCTCTGTTTTTTTTCAGTAGTTTCATAGTTTTAGAACTTATAATATATGTTTTGAATTTATTTTGAATTTTTTTTGTAATTGGAGAGTGATAGGGATTTACTTTTTTTGTATATAACTGTCCAAAATTCTCAGCACTATTTGTTATTTAGTATTTTATTAGTGCATACTTATTATGCATTTTAGTTTTTCTTACATACAACATACATTGATCATAATCACACACTCTGAGTATCCTCCTTTATATCCCCTTGTATCCCCTCATTGTTGTCTAATATAATTTCTCTTATTTTTTTTGTATTGGAGATTAAACTCACCATCTCTTACTTGCCAGGCAGGCCCTTATACCACTGAGATATATCCCCAGAACTTTCCTTCTATTTTCATGTCATCTTTTATAATCCAGACTCCATATTTTAGGAAAAACATGTAGTACTTGCCTGAGTCTATCTTATTTCCTCTGGCTTCATCCACTTTCCCACAAATGATATGATTCATTTTCCTTTATGGCTGAATAATAGTCCATTATTTACACATACCAAAGACAGTGTGTTTTCTATTGCATGTTCATAACTCTTTTCTCAAAAATCAGTTGGATTTAGATGGAATTTACTTCTAGGCTCACTGTTTTTCATTGATCAAGATATCTGATTCCAGGACGTTTTGATTACAATACCCTTATATATTTTGAAGTTGGGTAGTGTAGTATTTCCTGATTTATTCTTTTAACTTCCTATGACTTTAACTGTTTGGGTTTTCTTGTGCTACTATGTAAATTTTATAATTTTTCCTTTTTCTATGAAAAGTGTCATTGGTATTTTGACAGGGATTTCATTGAATCTGTAAATTGTTTTGGATTAAAGAAGATTTGAAAATATTGATTCTTTCCATTTGTGCACACAGATGTATTTCTACCTTTTGGGACTCTTAAAATTTGTTCATCAACATCTTTTTAATTTTCATTATAGAGATACTTCATCCTTTTTGGTAAACTTATTTCAAGGCACTTCATTATTTTGTAATTATAGTAAATGGAATTATTATCTTGTTTTCTATTGTAGGTGAATCGCTTTTGGCATGTAGTAACATTACTGATTTTTATATGTTGATTTTGTAGTTGCAACTCTGAGACATTCATTTATAGCTTGAAAAAGTTTTGTGGAGTTTTTAGGGTTTTCTATAAGATCATTCCATCTGCAAACAGTGACCATTTGACTTATTTTCCAACTTGGATGTTGTTTTTTTCTTTCTCTTGCCTGACTGCTCTGGCTAGGACTTCTAGAACTATTTTGACTAGAATGGTGAAAGAGAGAGAGTACATTGTTTTGATACAGATCTTAGATAGGAAATAATCAGATTTTCCCCACATTGTGTAATATTAGCGATTGGCCTATTATAATGGTCCTTAATATTTGGAGGTATGATTGTTGCATGAAATGTGATATAAAATACAGTGAATTTTTTCTGACTGTTATTCAACAGAAAGTAAGGCTTGTAAAAGCATATTATTCACTGTATCTGGCACCATGACAATTTTGCCTCTTCCCCCAATGAAAATGACAATGAAAAGTAAATTTTGTTAATTGACTCAGGACACCAAGGCAGCTACAACAGTACAATAAAAGACACTAACAAAAGAAGACTTCAAGAGCTGCTTCAGGAACCAGCAAGAATGAAAGGATAAGTGTGTTTGAGATGAGAGGGAGTATACTGAAGAGGATTAACACAATGTATCTTCTACTGTAATAAATTTTTAAAAACTTAAACACACGGTATTTTCTAATCACACTTCATATGCCTATTTAGAGTTTTCATCATGAAGGGATGTTGCAGTTCACTGAATGCCACTTCTGGCTCAGTTAATATGACCATAAGTTTTTATCTTTCATCCTATTGATATGATGTAACATACTTATTTGGATATATTGTACCATCCTTCCATACCTGCTATAAATCCCACTTGATCATGGTGAATAATCTTTTTCCAGTGCTGTTGGATTCACTTTGTTGGTGGTTTGTTTATGAGTTTTGCATTTCTGTTCTAAGATATTGGTCTGCATTTTCTTTGCTGTTGTTTTGCCCTTATCTGTTTTTGTTATCTGATTAATAATGATCTTATAAAATGTATCTGGATGAATTACTCTCTTTTATTTTTTGAAATAAAAAAAGGAGGATTGGTATTGGTTCTTTAAATGTTTGGTATGATTCAGCAATGAAGTCATACAGTACTAGTTGGATTTGTGTTTCTTATTTCGGATTCAATCCTGTTAATAGTGATTGGTCTGTTCAGACTTTCTATATTTTCATAATTCAGTTTTGATAGGTACACATGTCTTGAATTTGTCCATTTATTCCAGATTATTAAATATGGCTATATGTAGTGTCCCTAATAATCTTTAATGATCTTTTATTATTCTTTGATGTCAGTAGTAAGGTTTCCTTTTTCATCTCCGAATTTGAGTCTCTTCTTTTCTTAGTTAATATAGCTAAGTTTGTCTACTCAAGAATTCTGAAAATCCTGCTCTTTGTTTTGGTGATCTTTAATATTGTTTTATTTAGTCTTCCTTTTATTTATTTCTGCCTGATTTTTATTATTTATTTCCTTCTATTAGTTTGGAGCTTGGTTTATCTTTGCTTTCTCTGTTTGCTCGAGATACAGTGACAAGTTATTTGAGATCTTTCTACTTTTTTGATGGAGGCAATGATTGCTATACACTTTCCTTTTAGAATTACTTTTGCTTTATTTCATAGGGTTTGACATACTACTCCATTTTCATTTATTTTTCCTTCTTGACCCATTGGTTGATCAAAAGCAAGTTAATTTCCATATAGCCATATATTTTCAAGGTTTTTATAGTTTACTTTTAGTTTTATTTCATCATCAGAAGAGATATTGTATGATTTTAATTTTTAAAAAATTTTATTGACTTGTTTGTGTTCTCTCTTAGCATCTATTCTACAGAAAGTTCGAAGTGCTGATGAGAAAAATGTGTATTTAGAAATTATATGGAGTGTTCTGTCAGTGTCTGTAGGTTGCATTTTGTATGTGGTATAATTTAACTATGTTATTTCTTTGTTGGATTTTGGTTTGTATGATCTGTCCACTGTTGAAAGTGGAGTGTTATTGTCCCCTACTATTATTTTTATCAGTGTATATCTTCCTATAAGTCTATCAAAATTTGATTTATATATCTCAAATACAATTATATGGATTCTATTTATTCATGGCCATATGTGTCACTGTAAAACCACATGCAATTATTCCTCTATCCACCCAAAGCCATATCATTTTGTGTAATGTCCTCTGGTGTGCTAAAAAGATAAAATAGATATGTTCTCTGTGGATCAGGGAATTGTGGCATGCTATGATAAATAACTCCAAAGTCAGTGTATTAAAATCAATAAGATGTTTATGTAAAATTTTATAGACCTTTTTAAAGAACTAGCAATTAGTTTAAAAATTGCAAGGATAGGAATTTTGCATTGAAAGAGATAGAGTTCTCTCAATTATATATGGAGGCACAGTTACAGAGAATGGATGGACATACAAACATGTAATAAACTGATCTAGTTGGAGTGACAAGTATGTGTGTGGTATGCTTGAGCTCATTCAGTGGCTTCAGGCTAACAACAGCTTGGCTGTTAAGTATTCAGGATTTTATGCAAAACAGTTTTAAACCACTAGTAGATTAAAATTGACCATGATGGCAATATTTTCACCACAGAAATTAGAGAATACTACAAATCATTGATTTATTTTTTTAAATTCTTGAAAGGTGATCTTCCAAACCACTGGTTCTTGGTGTTGAAGAGAGAACAGATTTTGGAAATGTTGAGAGCGTTTTTCAAATGTCCCTGAAATCTAGCCCATGGTGTACAGGGTATATAGGCATTATTCAGAAGTGGGAATGGCTACTGGAGACTAACTAGCAAGACATAAAAGTGACTTCGTCATGGATTCACTGACTCTTATGATTTCAGGTAGGAAAGAGACTTTACTGGTCTAAATATTCATTGGATACTGGTCCTCCAATTGCTTTTTAGAATATTGGTTTTTAGTACCTGAGTGTACATGCATTTTTTTGTATATAGCATTCTATTTACAGTAAATGACAAAAACTAAATTCAAGTACTAATTTTAAAAGTGAAGACTTGTGAATGTTGGTGCCATCTGTGTGTCCATGATTCTAGATTACAAAACATACTCAGTAGATTTAAATAATGTAATTTGTTGGGCGAAGCTCTTTTAAAAACCTGATGTAATGCAACCTTAACCTTCAAGGTGGTTAAATTACTCATACATAAAAAAATTTCATTGTTACAGGATTTCTTAGTGTAATTAAAAAGTGATTTACATTTTTATTTTTACTGTACGTATAATTTGTTGAAACAAAATTTTGATGTTTGAGGTATACTTGCACTGAAACTCACAATCTTTTGTGTACTCCATGGCTCTTTGCAATTAATAACTTTACTAAAATTAATCTCACACATAACAATAACAAGTTGAGCTCTTTTTTTAAATCACAATCAGGTGAAGGCTTTTATATTTATAAAGCAATTTACATATGTTTAGCATGTCTTGTTTCTTGAACCAAATGTACAAACATGCTTCAGAACAATTTTTAGCAGGTTTAAAAAAAAGTGGTGTAAGTTAATTCTTGGGCCATTAGATATTATGCACTGTATTGGAAGGATGATGAGATTTGCAGTTAGAAAGTGTAAGTTTTTATTAGGTCTTGGGTATGAAATCTTACATACATCACTGAGCCTCCATAGGCCTTCACGTCATTATTTGTGAAATTGCCTCAATAATGACTGCTAGCTTCCCTTCATTAGTGATTGTGAGGACCAAATAAACACATGAAGTGTAAAAAATTTAAAAATATCAGTTACTAATTATCCTGAGAAGTAAATTATTTGGTAGATTTCATTCTAGATGCATTCTAGTTAATTAGTATCTGATTGTACTTGTGATCTCTTCTGTTCAATTCTTCCACGCCTCTGAACAAACTTAACTTTTAGATTTTGAATTATGTATCATTTCTTATTCATATTGTATTCTCATTTCCACATGATGTATTCTTTTCTGCTCCTACATTTCTTATGGTTGTAGTCAGAGTTAGTTCTTTAATGCAGTATCTAAATTGGGATAAGCGTGTGAGGAAAAGATAGAGTTATGAAAGCAAATGAGAAAAGGAAAAACTCTTTACAGATAAGGGAATAGAAATAACAGATGAAGTTACAAAGTGTTTCACTCTGCAAGTTAATATATGTATGCAATATAGAGGTATATGTTAGGTACTAGATTAAGCAAGTTAAATGATAAATTCCTCCAGATTAGCTTGAGATTCCTCATTTGTCCTGTGAGATTTCTGAAAGTTATACTATTTGTATCTTGGTGTTTGAAAAGATGCTAGTTGATTTGTTTTAGCTGATTGGCATTTTTCAAGGTCGGTAAGTTGTTTTAAAAGCAATATTCATAAGACCAATAGTGTGAATTCAGATCCCCATTCTTTATTTTACATATCACAGAGAGTACATATACCCAGAAAGTTGCTTTCCAAGAGTGTTTCATTCACATAAAAAAGAGAGTAACACGGACCATAAAAGACAAATAAGGTATGTATAAAATTTAAAGTTTATAAGCTAATTGGGATGGCTCGAGAGAGTTCTTCATTTCCATATATAAATGCACAGTTTAGATAAATCAAGAGAGGAAACTGATGAGGAAACTACTTTAATGGTATCAAAGAAGTTTTGGTTTATAGAGAAGACTGCAAGGTTTAGCAGAGGAAACTCAGAAAAAGCCCATTATAGGCCTCATTTTTCAAGTAAGGGAACAAAGAAAGGCTAAATGGCTTACCAGTGCAAATCAAGTGTTATTGATAAGGCAACTGGAGTCAGGGTTGGTGGCATAAACCAGGTGTTGTGGTGCATACCTTTAATCCTAGCACGCAGGAGGCTGAGGCAGGAGGATAGTTGCAAGTTTGAGACCAACCACCCTAAGCTACAAAGTGAGCTCAAGGCCAGCCTAAATTGCATAGTGAGATCCTGTCTCAAAAAGACAAAAAAAAAAAGCAAGCAAGAAATAAAAAAGGCAACTAAAACTGCTGGATAGCACTTCTCCAGTTTCAGATGATTTTTTCTTATAGAATGATGGACTTGGTTTCCTTTGTGAGTCTTAAATTTTGTGTCAATGCAGTCCCGATTACCTCCATATTGTCCTCAGGATAACTTTCTTTTTTATTTTTAATCAAAAGCAACCAGAGTTTATTTTACAATTATTTGTTGAAAACCTTTATGCCAGGCTCTGTACTACCCACAGGTGATAAATGGCCAGTAAGACATTATAATGTAAGACATAGTGCCATTATGGATAATTTTTCCGTGAGCTTTATTCTAATTATGTAAATTTAATAGAAGCCAAATTTTGTGATTACAAAGGGATACAATCCTCTGCAATATACATTTTTCTAATTCAAATCATCAAGACACAAAACATCTTGGTTAGTGATGGTGAAAGTCCATTGATTCCCTTCCCCTTTTCTTACTGAGGTTGCCTATCAGGCAAAAAATAGTAGTTTTCAATTTTATGAATTTATGTCCTTCAGGTTTGGTGTAAAATGAATTCATTTTCCATAGGACTTCCCTGGAGTTTTGGGTTGTTTATGTTCCAAATAGAGTTGTTTAATAATTTCAAAACTTAATGAAACTTGCCTATTCCTGGCCATGCCACCTGACTTCTACATTCACACTTGCATGGGCCCAAAATAATGCAAAACAATAAAAATACATTTTCCATCCCTAAGTAGCATATCCTCGGATGGGTCTGAATATCTAAAGCAAAATTATAATTTGCACATTAAGCCAAAGAGAACCCAGGAATGCTTTTGTAAGATTGTTGCAAATGTAAAGCTGCTTAAATTGAAACCTTTTGAAAATATAAGGATGATTCTTTTAGAAATCTGTTATATTTAGAGAAGCAAAGAAAATAATATAGATATATTTAGTGTTCAAAAGCATATTTTAAATTTCACTGGTGTTCAAGTGGAACAGCTTGAAATATTTTGAATATCTTTTATATTTACATAGAATTTGTGATTTTATAATTATCAATGTAATAGTACCAGATTTCTCATAAGGATCTCATGGCAGCAAAGAATATTAAAAAGTCACTTCTGTTCACACCTGGCAATATGGGGTACAAGGCTTCTAAAGAAAAGACAATCCAATTCATGATTAGCAAGGCTATTTAGGGTAACTGTGCATAGTAATAATGGTGATATTAGAAAAGGATCAATGAGCAACGGTAATATGTTGGATCTCCATGGGTATCTTTTGGATATCTTTTGCAACATATTACTCATCACTTTTCATTAGTAAGACAGTTTTCATATTTTTGGTCAGGTGTTTTCAAATTGAGATAGTTGAGATCCCATTGTTTTGTTCAGTGGTAATGTTTGGCAGAAATGAAGAACTGTTAAAGATCTGCTAACTAGTCAGGCAGCCTAAAGAGTCAGAACAAGATCAAAGAAACAAGAAACGTTTCTCTGAATGCATTTAAAAGGGGAAAAGGTGTGGCTGACTTTGGTTAAAAATAGTTCCCCAGATATTTCTGACTGCAAAATAAATTCAGATTCAATATAGTCACTATGAAAAATATAGTACAAAATGAAACATTTGTATAATTTCAGCAACCAAAGACAAAAATAATTAACATTGTTATATTTCCTCCTGTACTTTTTTTTTTTTTGGCGGCAGGGTCTCAATATGTAGAGTGTGCTGGCCTTAAACTCATAGTGATCTTCCTGCCTCAGCCTCCTGAGGGCTGGCATTATAGGCATGCATCATCACACCTGGCTTGTTCTGTATCTTTTCTAAGGAATCAAAATCATTCCACAAATCTAATTTTATTGTCTACATTTTAACATAAAAATATAAAGGCGAATGTCCTCATTCTAGACATCCAAAATTTTAATGGCTGCAGGATCTTTCATTTTACAGGTGTACCACAAATTATGTTAAGATAATCTGTTTAATTATTGAACATATATACTTTGGTTTATTTTTTTTAAATGAGGCTTTGGCTACAAGTAATTTTTGGGCATCAACTCTTGCCAGCAAAAGAAAGTAAGATGACAGGATAGAGATACTTGAATACTATAACATTAGTGTCAGTGGTTAGACTGTTAATCCTATCATCTTTATTTAGCTGATAATATTAAGTCCCTGAATTTGTATATTACTCTAAAACTTAAAGCTACAACTGATAATTTGGAATAAAACCAGAATATCAGATGATACATTTATTGCCTTTTCTTTATCTACCAAATGGATTTATGGCTTTGTTCATCCTCTATCTCCTAAATGAACTTTGGCTCAAATCCTAGGAACTTCTAGCCTTCTAACATCTTAATGGCTCTCATTCTTTTTTGTTGTTGTTGTACCGGGGATCGAACTCACGACCTCACGTTTGCCAGGGCAGGCGCTTATGCCACTCAGATAAATCCCTGGCCCATGGATCTCATTCTTGACTGACACTTTCTGTTTTCTTGTTTTCATGTTTAGGATCTTTATTTTTCAAAAGTGGTATTACGGTTTGTGTTCAGACTCCCCCCCCCCAGCCTCATGCAATCACGGTCGTGGCTGAATTTAACATTTGTGATTTGTTTGTTGTCTAGTGCTGGGATTGGCGATGTGAGTGCTGCACCTGCCCGGGGCCATAGCCGACATACAGTGTAAGAGGAGGAAGAAGGTGTGCTTTCCTCTTCTACTGTTCACTCTTGCTGTTTGTGGTGGCTGTGAGCACCTGCCCCCGCCATGCCATTCTGCCTTAGAGCCAGATGAGTATGCATTTAAACCCCCAAAACTGTAAGAAATAAATCTTCCTTCACTTCACTTTGGGCATCAGGTATTTTGTCTCAACAATGAGAAAAAAGTAACTAAGACAGTTTGCATTTAAAAAAACTCTAAAAATTTCTTGCATAGTTTGACAGATTGGACATTTTTGGTCATAATGGGGCTCTAAAAGTAAAATTCATATTTTTATTTGAGTTATTTTATTTGTACTACATATAAACCACATTATGAATTTTTATGACTATGTTCAAAACCATAGTTTTGACCATAGGTGGTCAGTAAGGAGCTAAAGCCAGCTTCTTAAGGATTTATTGAATGAGACTCTGTTAAACTTATTTTCCCTTTTTCTGATTGGCTAATTCAACACATGAAGGCTGAAGCTTGTCTTAGATATTTTCTCTTCTTTTGGTAGACAGTGTGCTGTGTTTTTCTAAGTTCTATTTTTCTATTCTATTTGAAACCCAGCTGGGAAAGAAACATTAATCAGGAAAACACTCAGGCAGTTTTTACTTGGAAACCTTAATATGTTTTGCTCAAAAGTTTTTTTTTACCATAATCAAAATTTCACATTAAAACCTTGTCTTATCTACTTAAATACATGCACATATGAAAAACCAAAAATTTTCCTCTCAGATAATTTCATAGAAATAGTAATGCATTTAGCTAAGTGAATGGCCCTCATATTAAATAGACAAGAAGTCACCATTAGAATTTACTATGGTGAATAAAAGTAATATTTGTATATGCATTTCTTTTTTAAATTTTATTTTAAAGGTAAAAAACCAATAAAAACAATAATAGAGCATTTCAAAACAAGTTAATAGGAGATTAACAATGGTTAATATATGGCTATCTTCAAAGTAGTTGCTCAAATTACAAGATATAGGCATGAAATATTGATCAAACAGTACAACCACAAACCTTTCTTTTCAATGAATCGAAATTAGTAGCATAATTGTCTCAGCTATCTTGTGTGTGTGTATGTGTGTGTGTGTGTGTGTATATATATATATGTATATATATATATATATATGTATATATATACTTTTTTCCTTTTCCCTTCCTTATTTTCTCCTTTTCCCTATCCCAATTGTTCTTTCCTTTTGAGCAATTTCTTCTCATCTCATAGTATCTATTGTAGATTTTGGATCTTATTTACCCTTTTAGTTTCTTACTCTAGGGAGAAAACATGATGCTTACACATGTGAGTTTTATTTAGTTCACTTATGAGTATGGTCTCAAGTTGTATTCATTTACCTACAAGAGCCTCAAGTTTATTCTCCTTTGTAGCTGAATAGTACTCTATTGTATAAAAATAGGAACCCACGGAGTGTAAAATATTTAGCCAACCATCCCTTCAAAAAAAAGGATTTATATTTAGAACATATAAACAATTGAAAAATCAGACCTCTCAAGTTTAAAGATCCAATCCAAAAATGGGCATCTAAGATGAATACATACTTCTCAGATAAAGAAATACAGATAACAAATAAATATATGAAAAAAATTTCAACATCATTTTTCATTTAACAGATGCAAATTAAAACAACACTGAAATTCCATCTCATCCCAGAAAGAATGGCTATGATCAAGAAATCAAACAATAAAAAATGCTGGAGGAGTTGTGGGAAAAAAAGAACAATTTTCCACTGTTGGTGGGAGTGTTGACTCATGAAATTAGTATGGAAATCAGTGAAGAAATTCCTCAAGCACTAGGATTAGAGGTCCCAATCAACCCAGATATTCCTCTTCTTCTGTTTTCTTCCCAGAAGAATTAAAAATATCATACCACAGTGATATATGTGCATCAGTGTTTATAACAGCACAATTTGTAAGAGCTAAATCTTGGAAACAGCCCAAGTGCCCATCAACTGAAGAATGGAATATATATAATAATTTAAGGGAATAATCTATGCATCAGATTTATTTACTGTATTTATGTCTACAATCCAATATATACCTACATTTAAGACAAATTTTGTCATATTGCATAACTAGAAAAATCATCTTGTTGCAAAACATCCATAAGTGTTGTGGGCAGAGGAGATAATAGTCTATTAAATGGATAGTTAATTTTATAAGAAATCAAGAGAACACTCCAAGGAAAAATCTCCAAGGGAAAATCCCCAAGGGAAATGTCAAAAAGAAAACTGACAACCAGTTGATGCATCTGAACTGAGGTCAACTGTGCTCTGGGTGAGGAAGCCATAAATGCTGGTATTGGTAGTCTAGCAGCATGGTTTTCAGTGCTTATCTTTAAGATAGTAGGCAAGACTGGAGGCTTATATGCTATGGCAGTTAGAATTGAGACATACATATACATAGATTTTGGGTTCCTCAAAAGACTATATCTTTAGTGATAGCATGGAAAAGAGAGATAAAAAAGAAACGTGCTACTCTGGCCTGGATTTTGATTGGAAAAAACTCTCCCATGATGCTTCCTAGCTACAGCTAATACAGTTTGGCATTATAAGTTATAACCACTCACATGATATGGGTTCTCTCAAGCTAAGAAGGTAATGTAAAAGTCTTTTCTGGAATGATGATACTACTAGAATTCCCAGAAGATATGCCATATGTGATGTTCTCTGGAAGATGAACTTACCAATAAAAAAGTACAAAATCTGAGGAAAATGTTCTTCCAGAAGCCTCAAAAATCAGCAGAATTAGATCCCAAGAACTTGCTGTAATCAGCCTATCATATAGACTGTGCCTTTAACATTAAAGAAATATGGAGATCAACTTTCAAACTTCCAAACATATTTACATTATGATAGTTCACTCTGCCTCAAAAACTTAACTATGAGATTAAATATGAAAAGAAAACCCAAATGGTATACTCAGACACAAATAAAACATAAACTAAAAAAGAAGAGGGTAAAAAGGACTAAAAGTTCTCCATGAAAAATGACAACAATGTTTCTCTCACTCTCCCAACATTGTTCCATAATAGAGACTAGGAAAAAAAAACACCACTTTTGTTAGACAGTGTTTGAAGCTACAGCCTGAATGAGCATCCATCTAAGGGAAAAAGATACTTTTAATACATGTGTCTTCCAGGAGCTAAGGCTCCATGAAAGGGATTGTCATATCATTAGTATCATTGTGAGGCATTGCCTTTTTAAAAAACTGGTTCTTTATGTAGAGATTTCGAGCCATAGACAATTGTAAAAATATCTTCATGGTGAGAGGATAATATTAGGGATGAAAAATCAGTGTTATAGGGGAAGTGAGGTATTGACTAAAAATAAAAGCCCACTGCCGCATCCTAGTCCATCCACGCCTTGTGACAAGGTCCATGGGTGGAGGAGAGCGCTTCGAGGAATCGCTTCTCCAGGAAAAGGACACCGCATGTGGGAATTGGGTGCGGGGATCTTGGAATGTTTTGTACTGATAATTGTAATTTATGTAATTCACATATATATATTTTCATGTAATACTCAATATGAAATCGAAAATAGAAACTCCAGAGGAGTTACTAGAAACCTTCTAGATAACTTTGTGAAAACTAATTGTGAAATTTTACCTTCTGTGAGTAGTATGAGAGAGTTTATACAAAAGCTTTAAATGAAAGAGCTCATGAAGGAGGATTTGCAAAATTCCTGTGAGACAACTGCCCTGAGACACTGGACAGGCAGCCAGAGACGGGCAACTAGGACACATATGTTACACTACTGGCCACCTAAGACAGGCACAGGACCTATTGCTGTCCTGCAGGCCCATGATGGGTAAGGTCTGGTTGGGTTCATATGAAGAGTCCTTGACCCAAGACAGGCGCTGTCCTACGGGCAGCCAGAGACGGGCAACTAGGACACATATGTTACACCACCGGCCGCCTAAGACAGGCACAGGACCTGTTGCTGTCCTGCAGGCCCATGACGGGTAAGGCCTGGTTGGGTTCATATGAAGAGTCCTTGACCCAAGACAGGCGCTGTCCTACAGGCAGCCAAAGACTGGCAACTAGGACACATATGTTATGACACCAGCCACCTAAGACAGGCACAGGACCTGTTGCTGTCCTGCAGGCCCATGACGGGTAAGGCCTGGTTGGATTCATATGAAGAGTCCTTGACCTAAGACAGGTGCTATTCTCACAGGGCCTGCCATACTCCCATAAGTGATAAAGAAAAAAAATGTAGGGAGTGGCATGATAGCTTCACAGCTGCCGTTCTATCTCTCCCTCCTGTGGGCATCCAGGTGCATCGGCTTACATTTTCCAAGATAATTAAGTAACAAGAGTAAAGTGTTACAAAGATGAAAAAAGTTGATTAACACATATTGTTTAAGATTGTCCCTGCCTGGCCCTAAGCCTGGGACGCTTCCTGCTTGGGATTTGGGTTGCTGCCAAAAGTTAGCATATATATATTCCAGCTTCTAAAAAATAAATTAGATT
>PVLA01008847.1:0-83279 GCA_004027455.1 Hydrochoerus hydrochaeris | reverse complement strand
TTTTTTTTTGTACCAGAAATCAAACTCAGGACCTTGTGCTTGCCAAGCAGACACCTGTGCCACTGAGCTAGAGCCCCAGACCTCTTAAAAAGATTTAATGCAATCCTAATCAAAGTACCAATAGCATACCTCACAGAACCAGCGAAAGCAATCTTAAAATTCACCTAGGACCAGGAGACTCCTAGAACAGCAAAAGCAATGCTGGACAACAAGGACAAGGCAGGGGCATCACATCCCTGACTTGGAAGTTATCCTACAAAGAAAGCTACAGTGATAAAAAGTGTGATATTAGCGAAAAAGCAGGCCCAAGGGTCAATGGGATAGAACAGAAGATGGCAAAGAACTCCAGTCACACTCAGCGACCTTATCTTTGACACAGAAGCCAAACAACTTCACCGGAAGAATAACTTTGTTAATAAATGGTGCTGGGAAAACTGACTTTCCACTTGCTGAAAATTGAACCTAGCCCCGTATCTCTTACCATGTACTATACTAAAATAAAAATGGATCAAAGATCTAAATATCAAAACAGAAACATTTAAACTTCTGGCAGATAGAGTAGGTAAAACTCTTGAAAACAAAGGTTTAGGCAAAGACTTTATAAAATTCCAATTGCACAGGAAATAATGCGAAACATCAACAACTGGGATCACACAAAATTAAAAAGCTACTGCACAGCAAAAGAAACCACAGAATGAAGTGACAACCTACACAATGAGCAAACATTTCACCAGCTATACTTCAAAGGGCAACAGCCAGGACATATAAAGATCCCACACAATCAGACCCGTCCCAAACTCAAACGCCAAACTCAAAACCGCGCATCTTAAATGAATGCATATTTTTCACATAAAGGAAGGAAGAAATACAAACACTAAATAAATATATTTTTAACAAACAGTATATACAAACAGTAAATAAATATATTTTTTAAAATGTTTTAAAAGTGTTTTAAAAATATTTTTAAAAATGTTTCTAGCTCAGCAGCATAAGCCCTTGGCAAACACAAAGTCATGAGTTTGATCCCCAGTACCAAAAAAACAACAACAACAAAAAGTTCAGCATCACTGGTCATGCAAGAAATGCAAATTAAAATAATACAGATTCCACGTCATTCCAGAAAGAATAGCCATCATCACTAAATCAACCAGTAACACATGCTGGTGAGGCTGGGGGCAGGAGGAACATACTTTCATTACTGGTGTGAGTATAGACTGGTACAACCACCATGGGAATCATTGTGCAGATTCCTCGAAAAACTGAAACTGGGGGTTCCATTTGATCCAGCTATTTCCTTTCTTGATATCCTCCTGAAAGTGTTAAAAGCCTCATACCACAGCGACACATGCATGCCCATGTTTATAACAGCACAATATATAAGAGCTAAACCTTGGAAACAGTCCATCTGCCCATCAATGGATAATTGGCAAGGCAAATGTAGCATTTATATACGCCAGAGCACTACTGGATATATACGAAAGGATACACTTGAGTTTTTGTAGGAAAATGGATGCACCTCAAAGTTATAATCTTAAGTGAAATAAACTGGACATACAAGCTTAAATACTGCCTTATTTTTCTGGTATGAGAAACCCGAAGGATAAGTAAGGAGTAGAATGTGGATAGATACTGGAAAGTAGCAAGAACATGTTCAAAGGGGAGGGAGAATAAAAGGAAGAGGGAAGGAAGGGAAAAGGAAAAAAAGAGACCGGAAGGGGAAAACTGGAAACAAACTGTAAATGGTATGGGAAGATGAGTTGAAAGGAGGCAAAGGGTGAGAATATAGAATGAAGACATATGACATGCAGGTACAAATTCCATGGTGAAGGAAGTCATTATGTATGACAAACATGTACTGATTTTTTTTTAATTTAAAAAACTGAGGGGAAAAATTTAAATGTCTTTTAAATCTCCCACCCACCCCCCCTTTTTTTTCAACCTAATGTTTTTTAAACAATTTTTACAATGAAAACTCAGGGCCCGGATGGTTTTTTCAGTAACATTTCCCATTCAAAGACTAAAACACCTGCATTACGCAGAATCTCCCAGGGAAATAGAAGCAGCAATGCATATTTGCGAGGGAGAAATCTTCTCCCTCTTTGCACACAACGTGATGCCTATGCAGACGAGTCTGCAAAACTCTTAATAAATTGAAAAAATGTATTTCCAGGGCATCTCATAAAAAGCTCTTCACACCAACACGACAGCTCAATAAGACTACAGAATGTAAGATCAACATGTTAAAAATGCACTTCTACGTACTAGCAATTAAGACATAGCATGTGAACTAAAAACACTATCGTCTGCATAGTTCCAAAATGCTTAAGTGTGAATCTACTACGAAGTCTGTACGCTCAGAACTACCAAACATGGTACAGATGCAGTAGGCTGTGCAAGGCCCCGGCTTGACCACAGCAACCCACACACACACACAAAACCACAGAAAACTGAAGAAAGAAATCCAGGATTAAAACAAATGCAAAAATGTTCATGAATTTGATGACACAACATGACAAAATGTCAGTTCTCAAAATTATCTATTGATTTAATATATTTCCTGTCATAACCCAAGAAAGATTTTTTTAGCATAGATGAATGTATAAAAATAATGTGGGAGGAATCAACATACATGATTTTATGACTTTCCAAACAGTTACATTAATCAAAAATGTAGGACTAGAGATTTAGCTCAGTGGCATAAGTGCCTGCTTGGCAAGTGCTAGATCATGAGTTCGATCCCTGGTACCCCCCCCCCAAAATAGTAGTATGGGGCAGTGCTGGGCATTGTGGCACACACCTGTAATCACTGCACTTGGGAGGCTGAGGCAGGAGGATCACCATGGATTTGAGTCCAACCTGGGCAACACAGTGCACCCAAGACCAGTCTGAACTGCATAGTTAGGCCCTGTCTCAAAACAAACAAGCATGTAGGGTAGAACAAATTGATAAACACACTGACTGATGTTATAAAGCAGAGAGCCCAGAATAGACCCACACATGGGAACAGACCATCCACAATGAAAACACACACACACACACCCCTTAATGAGACTCACACCTTATGAAAAGTGGATAATAAATTTGAATGTAAAATGTAAAATTATAAGCATTTCAGGGAAAACAAAAAATTTTCAGGACCTAGATCTTGGAGAAGAGTTCTTGGAATGATATGTAGAACATGATCTGGCTGGACTTGGTGGTACATGCCTGTAGTCCCAGCCTGGAGGCTGAGGTAGAAAGATTAATGAGAGTTCAAGGCCAGCCTGGACTACACAGCAAAACCCTGTTTCAAAAAACAAACAAACAAAAAAAACAAGCCAGGCATTGTGGCACATACCTGTAATCCCAGCACTAGGGAGGCTGAGGCAGGAGGATTGTTGCAAGTTCGAGACCATCCTTGGCTACAAAGTGAGCTCAAGGCCAGCCTGAACTGCATAGCGAGACCCTGTCTCAAAAAGACAAGAACAAATACAAAACAAACAAACAAAATTCCCAAAACCCATGATCTATAAGAGATAATATTTGACAAACTGAACTTTACCAAAATTAAAAACCTTCTGCAAACAGCTCTGTTAAAGAGATGAAAAGACAAATTATAGAGTGGAAGAAAATATTCACAAATCACTTGATTAAAAAGCCAGTATATAGAATACATTACAAAAACAAAAAGCAAAACTCCCTTCAAAACTCAACGTTCAAAAAACCAATTATGGAGCCAGGAATATAGCTCAGCAGCACATGCGCCTGACTGATAAGCACAAAGTTCTGAGTTCAAGTCCCTGTACACACATACACACAAAACCAATTAGAAAATGAGCAAAAGATACAAACATATATTTCAACAAAGATCCTATATGGATGGCAAGTAGGCACATGAAAACATGTTCAATTCCATTAACCATTAAGGAAACACAAAAACAAAAACAGCTAGGAGCTATAAACATGTTTGCAAAAATAAGACCTAGCTGGAAAATAACCAGCCTTGAAGTAGAGGTCGAACATGCCAGCCATAGGCAGGTAAGGCCAGGATAGGCTGATTGGGGCTGGCATGTTTGATCTCTAGTTTTCAAGGCTGATTATTTTCTAGCTAGGTCTTATTTTTAGGGAAAGTGAGTAACTATTTCAACAGTAAAAATAAAAACTGGAGGCAATCCCAGGTCCTGGAAAAATGCAGAGAAACTGATCTCATATATTGTTTGTAGGAATGTAAAGGGATATACAGCAGCTCTGGAAAATAGCTGGCGGTTTCTTATAAATTAAATGCATACAAGTCATACTACCTACCAATCATAATTCTGGACATTTATTCCAGGTAAATGAAAACCTGACATCTACAAAAACTTACACACAAGCATTCATAGCAGCTTGCTTGTAATACCAATAATCAAAAACCATGAACCAGCCAAATGTCCAACAGATGAATGGTTAAACTATCATATCCCCAGTAATAAAAAAGAACCATTAATACATATAAGCTGGGTGGAATTTGAGGGCCTTATGCTAAGGGAGGGGAGAAAGTCATTGTCAAAAGAGTGTATATTGTATAGTGCCATTAGTATAACATAAACAGCAAAATATAATGATAAAGCGACGATTTCCAGGGCTTAGAGATTGGGACAAGATGGGTGATGTAGGATGACAATACATGGGTAACACAAGAGCTTCTCTGTGGCAGTGGATAGCTGAGTGTACTGGTTGTGTGGCATATGTCAATCTATTCCCGTGATCAAGTACACAACTACATGCCCATTCACGGGTGCAGGTAAACTGTGATGAGATCTGAGTATAGTCGGGCATTTAGTTAACAGTAATCTACAAAGTTGGTTCCTGAAGGTTTTTTTTTAGTTCCTTAGTTTTGACAAATGTCACATAGTAGCATTCAGTTATTAACACTAGAGGAAATTGGATGAAGGGTACACAAGCAAGTTCCCATACTGTCTGTAATTTTTATGTAAACCTAACATTATTCCAAAATATAAAAGCTTACTTTGATAGATTTTTAAAAATGTGATACTATTGCACACTTAAATAGGTCGAGAGAGGTGACAAATATGAAGACATATTTCTTAGTAACTTTTAGTTCTACACCCAACAGAAAAATATACATATGTTCAACAAGACACCACTAAGATGTTCATAGCAGTTTTATTCATAATAGCCAAATTAGAAACAGCTCAAATGCCTACTAGAATGAGTAAACTGTTGCATACTTATACAATGCAATACTATATACAGCAGTATGAATAAACAAACTACAACAAGCAACATGACACAGATGAATTATAGACATAGTGTTGAATCAAAGAAGCCAAATAACATAGTCATTTATTTGAAGTTCAAGAACAGGCAAAACAAATCTATGAAGTGAGGATAACAGATATCCTTGAAAAAACAGATATCTTTGTGGATGTATAGAAACTGGAAGAGACCATGCATGAGATGCTGGTGACATTCCAATCTTTATTTCTTGCTGTTGTGTGTGTGTACACATGATTTGTGCACTTCATTGAAATTATATTTCAACAGAAAGCTTACCAAAAAGCAAACACACACTAATTTAGTTAACAATACACACTCATTAAAAAGCCTAAAGTTAGCCAGGTGTGGTAGTACATGCCTGTAATCTCAGCACTATGGAAGCTGAGGCAAGAGGACCGCCACAAGTTCAAGGCCGGCCTGGACTTGAGTTCAACACTAGTCTGAGCTACATGGCAAGATCTCATCTCAAAAAATAAAAGAAGCCCAAAGTTAAAAGAACCAACAATATCAAGTGCTAGAAAGAATGTATGTAGAGCAACTGAATTATTCATTTCTAGCTAGCAAGAAAGTATTAATACAAGCATGTTACAGAGTTTGGCAATATCTATTAAAGCTAAATATATGGATGCTCTATGACTCAACACTTCCACCTACGACCCAACATTTCTACCTGATTTATATACCAAACAGGCAAGCATATACAAAAATGTTCTCACAAGCACGTATGAGAATGTTCATAGCAGTGTCACGCCAAACTGAAAAGCCAAGTTTCCAGTGTCACTACAGCTTATTAAAACCAGTTGCAGCTAAGAGCTGCACTGAATTGTGGGGGCATTCTTCAGTCATCTGGGTGCAGAAGCTGCTAGTTAAATATTCCAGCTTCCAATTCCTGTCAGACAGTATGAGGAAGCATTCTGTATCCAGCATCAGTAACATATTCCTATACTGTTTTCCTAACTGCCCCCTTTCCCCATCTCTCTCCTCTCTCCTGCCTCCCCAAGTGAACTACTGCAGCCCAGCTTTTTTCTCAAGCTCTGCTCTCAGTTAACCCAAACATCAACAGCACAATCAATATCCTTCCATTTATACGTTGCTCAAAAATATGCAAACTTCTCTGTGGTGACACAAGTGGTAATCTAGTTGGAGTCATACAGGGGGATGAGGGAGATTTCAATGCTTCAGAGGTCATAGTTTCACTAAATCTTCAAGCTGTAAATTCCCAAGATGTATGGGTGGTGCACAGCTGTAACACCAGCACTGGAAAAGCCAAGGCTGCAGCAGAAGGATCGTAGGTAACTTTGCAAGACTCTATCAGTGTAAAAAGGACTGAGATGCTAGGTGTGCTTGACAAACACCTGTAACCCCAGTGCTGAGGATGAGGCAGGAGGATTAAAAGCAAGGCCAGCCTGGGCTACACTGCAATTTCCAAGTCAGCCTATAGTGTAAAAGGTTGTCTCAAAAATAATATAAAGGGCTGGGGATGTAGTTCAATGGTAGAGTACCCTAGGTTGGATTTGGGGGAGGAGGGTGAGGAGCAGAAATCTGCCCACTAAGAGTTAATCTTGTAAGGGAAACTGGGTTTATTAAAGAACAGGTCAACCCCAATGGGCACACCCACCTTCTTCAGATGGTGTCCCATTCTCGGACTTCTAGCATCCAACATGATTATGGAGAGCACTGGTGGAGGCAGACATTGAGAAAACCATGAACTCCTAAATTGAAAGGCAAACCAGTGAACTGCATGCCTTTAAGGCCGACACAAAGAACTGTAATTTCTCTGGGTAAGTTATGAGGTTAATTCTTCAGCCTTGCTTTCCATTTCCAAGGCTTCCTTGCTTAGGGATAAACCTTCCCCACACAACCATTCAACATGTACTGCTCTCAGATATTGAGCACTAATAGATGGGATTCTTGCTGACCTTTAATAAGAAAAACAAAACGCCCAACCATGCCAAGTGTGAGTTAGGATACAAATTCATAATAAAAATAAGAGGCTCCTTTTGAGAGGGCCACTTAAGGTAAAATCTGCAGGATGAACAGAACTAGCAAACTAAACAGGCAAAGGTGGGAGAATACAGGAGAATTAAGAGGGACAGAGAAAGGTCCAGTGTGCTAGCAAGGAAAGTGAGGGAGGATATGGTAGGGGACATACAAGTGGACAAGGTTAAACCACCTCTAGCCTTATATAAGAATCTTCCAAAAACAAATGAAGCCAGAATGGTTTTAAGCCAAAAACTACCATGATTATGTGTACTATGGAAAGATCAGTATGATTTGATCTTTGTATGACCAAATGATTAGAAAGTGACTTGAGTACAGGTTATAGAGTTAGGACTACTGCAGTATGCCAGAAGCAAGAGAGCAACTTAGCTTGGATGGGGACAGAAGGCGGAACACTGAAATAAAATGACTCGATAACCCAGGAAGTCACTGTGATTTTTACTTCAGATCACACAATTATAACCATGCATCTGTATACATGCATATTTTTCCAAGTAGATACAATTAATCTTAGCTGTCCAGCACATTAGGAGAAAAGATGTGTGTATGCAAACGGTACCCAGAGCATTCTGAAGCTGCTCAAATACTGCTTGAGAAAACTGAGAACTGTCATAAAGCTGCACGAGGAGGGAGGATGCTATGGAACTACAGACAGCCCCCAAAACTGAAGAGGGGCAAAAATGAGAACTGAATTTAGAAAGGACTCAATATGAAACATTTTTTAAAGGTTACTATAGAAACAACAAAACAAGGGTATTTCTGAAGACTTGGAGAGAGGTAGGGAAAGAAAATAAGCCACTGAATGCTTGCTGAGTCAGGAAAAGTGAGATGACATTCAGCTGTCAACACTACACTCAGGGTGCTTGGAAAGACAAAGCCACTGCCCCATCCACATGCACAGTCTGTATTGGAAAGACTATCCCCAAGTGAGGGAATGAAAGGTAACCCAACACTGTTTCCATAGATGGGCAGACAAGATTCTCCCCAGGGGACTAGATTTTACTTTGAAAAGTATGCATCTAGATTTTACTAAGAATTACTTCTGGCATTCAAGG
Organism: Hydrochoerus hydrochaeris; assembly: GCA_004027455.1. Classification (NCBI taxonomy): domain Eukaryota; kingdom Metazoa; phylum Chordata; class Mammalia; order Rodentia; family Hydrochaeridae; genus Hydrochoerus; species Hydrochoerus hydrochaeris. The sequence continues at coordinate 74,964 of PVLA01008847.1, read as the reverse complement.
CAGAGCTGGGATAGCCCTCCAAGGAAAAACACTTAATGTCAATCCAAGATATATGGGAGCTGACAAGGAGAGACCACTGCAGCATTTCCAGTACATATGCAAGTAATTTTCTGGCAAGCTGACCCCAACAGCTACTTCTGAAACCTTATGTGCTAGAGAAGCAGTTTTTGTGTAAACATGAAGCTCCAAAATAGGAAGCCAAATATTGTACGGTTGGGTAAGCCTGGTCAGCAACTGGTTTTCACTGGTTATTAGGAACTACGTAGGCCCACTAAAAGCCCTTACTCTTGAGATAAATTCCTCTGGGAGGAGCAAGAGGGACTCAAAACATTTCTATGTCAAAAGCATGCTTTAGAACAGGCACAGACAGGACAGACAAGATCATGATCCACAGGAAGATTCCTAAGCTTGCATGGGGAAATAATAATGCTATTAGCAAATGAGTTGGAAATGGACACTGAACCATTAAAGTTGGTTCTTGGGTCTACCATTTTGGTGAGCGAGGCTTATGTTCCAAATACACTGCAGTTTATTTTTGTGGGTCTGGACCTGAACCCTGTACACACTGGTTGAGTCCATTGGGCAAAGACATCTTTTACAAGCTCTTAAGACATCGCAGGTTGTTCATAGGACCATTATGCAAGTGTAAAGATTTTGGCAAAACTGTTTGCCCAGTTGTCTGAGCAAGAAATGGTTTTAAAGCAAGTGTTTCAGATGCTCCAGGAAGAGCTTAGATGGATTGAAGAGCCTGTATCTTTGTATTTCTGAAGACCAAACAAGGTCCATGGTGTAGAAATGATGTTTCAAGTTTTAGAGAAAAGGTGCTAAGATCCAGTCTGTTATTTGATGCTAGGATATCCATTTTCCCAGACGGAGTACTTCTGAATTCAAACACATTTGTTTCTAAGATTAACAATCTACGGGTAAGTCAAAATGTATGTTGAAATTCTGTCTCTACCATTTACCATAGGGATGTGAAAATACCCAATCTCTTTAAAATCCTTTGAAACAATAATTATCATACATAGCTAATAGAATTGAGAGTAAAATCTAAGAATCTACGATTTTCAATGTTTGCATAGCATCATTTGAAGATAACCTTTGAGCCTGAGTCAACTGACAAGGATTCCTACTTGGAAAGTTTATTTTACAAGAGACAATAAGGTGAGGGCAACATGGGCCTTTCTGAAACTCCCTGAAGTTGTAGGTGCCCTCACAGTAGGTTAATCTTTCCCACTAGAATTTAACAAACAAGGAAAACAGGACATAACATCTTAAAAGTCACATTTGCTCATGTAGAAGTGAGGAGGTATAATGAAGTATAAGCACTTTTCTACAAATGGTTCTCACCATTCTCTAGTACTATGCAACTCAAAGTAAGCCCATGTAGCTAAAGAACTAAAAATTAAAATTAAACTAATTCAGACACAGTGAGCACAATTAAAGACTACAACCACTTGCTATCACACTGGTCCCATAACATTTGCATCCTCATGTAAAGCTTAAAGGGCAAAAAAGCAAATAGGCAAATCAAGTTTTGCTAACTTTAACATGTTGTGTCTAACCTTGGAGACCAAGCTGGGGTTTTGTGTTTTTTTTGGCCTTTTTATTTTGGGGTGGGGGGTGTGGTGTACTGGGACTAACTCAGAACCTCACAGTTGCAGGCAGCCACTGAGCTAAACTCCTGGATCCTGCCTTTTCACCTTCTAATGTTCTGCCTCAAGGCCCTAACCTGTGGTGAAGATTTCAATACCAGCCACTCATCCCTGTAAACTGCATTTAACTGCCAAGTAAGCATGCTTTCATTAACTTCCTTACCAGCCAGGAACCTATGGACTCTCAAAAACACTGTTCTAATCTAGTGACCCGCCTGTCTTCCCCCTCCTTACCAAAGGGGCTCCCCACTCTGGTAAGCTGAAAATTCAGTAACTTGAAAACTATTGGTGAGTCTCAACCAGTCTTGTTATAGTGTATATACCTGCCTATCATTTTTTAAACACCCTAATTTTAATGCGTATCTGAAGTTAAGAACTTTGTCCCAACTTTAAATATTTAGAAAGATATTATAAATACAATTTTCTAGATCTGCTCAGGCTCTGTATTTTTGCATATGCAAGTTTTTCTCTCATACCCTCAGATCATGGTTTCAATGTTTCATTCCTGTGTGCCAACTGGAGCCTTCTTTCATCCTGGATTTCAGCTACACTGCTTTTGTTCTTGCCATTTATGCCATGACACTACTGCCTCTTTTTCCATGCTGCTCTCCCACTGGAATTTAAGTAGTAAGAGAAGATGCTCAGTTTACATGAGGACTTTCATTCCAACACTTGGATGGATCTCACTTTCCATATTTGCAACAGGAAACAAATATACAAATCGAACCCAGGGCCTGATGTACCTCAGGTAACTGCATCACTAAGCCACATGTGGCCTAAGAACTATTTTTGGCCCAGACATGGTGATACATAACAGTATTTTCGGCACCCGGGAAGCTGAAGCAGGACAACTGAAAAGTGTGAATCCAGGCCAGGCAACTTAAGAACTGGTCTGGTTTGAGGACATGGGGGGAGAAGACTTAAAAAAAAAAATTAACTTTAGTTACTAATGCAACCACTTTAAGGGTTTTGTGATTCCTTTGCATTTTCAGATCAAATCCTGTGCCTTGTGCATGCTAGACAACTGATCTACCTCTCTCAGAAATGCCCACAGCCCATGATATGTTTATGTTCTTGAGATTAACTTAATGAAATCTCAAGCCTGAACTTACATGTACATGTAAGCTACTCTAATCCTTCACCAGGTACAGGATTATACTGTCTGGAGTGTTTGGCCACATTTTAAGTCTCTCCAGTGGCTTTACAAACACTAAAAAACCATGACATAAGTGTTCTATCACAACAAATGATTTTTCTGTTAAACTCAACACTAACTGTGGTAAGGTTCTTTGGGACCTTTTACCAAATGTAATCATGTAATTGTATAATTTTCAAATTGTTTTCTCAAGCTGTAAGAAAACATCTTCTCAGATGCTTCTAAACTCAAGTAAAATCCATTTTCTTGGTTGAAATGATCTCAACTATGGCCAAAAATGCAAATCCTCGACACTGGTCCAGCTGACTTTTTCCTTATTCAACAAAAAGATCAACCCTCAAAAGGACAAAGTATGTGACCAGGTCCCTTCTGTTTCTCCAGACCACGTTAGCCATTAATGACATTTCCTCTCCAGAAAATTCAATAGCACCAGTTATTCCCAGTAATTATTCCCAGTAACTATTCTGCAACTACTTCTAAAAAGCACATCATTTTGTCTAGGGGCATCAAAATTAGAACTTACAGTCTGCCTTCATTCTTCTTTTTGTACTTTCCATCTTATATACCAGGTTTTCCACCTGTCAGTTTACTCATAAAATACACTGCTATCAAGCTGTATACTGGGGCTCCTTTATAGGATACTCTATGGGCTCACATGGTTAGTTTGCTCCATTCCTTCTATTACATTTAACTCTAGTTCATGTCTAGCCAATTCATCATAATGCTTTTCTTTGTGTTTGTACTGTTCTTTTCTATAACTAGAAATGGCTATTTCTTAAAAAAACAAAAAACTAGTTTTATTACAATTTCTGTGAGTTTTAAAGAGTAATGCAACATTTAACCTGGAATGTGAACCATCATTTTATACATTTTAAAATCATCATCCACTCCAACTTGACAACTTTTTGTTTCAAGAATGAAAGAGCAGTCAAAGCATAAACTACATGATTTGATTCCAAGTGACGTCTTACCCTTTGTAATTTAACCATCTTGGCTAAGTTTTGACGCACGAACATAAATGTTAAAGTACTTATTAAATACTGCTATTGTTTTCACTGTTCTTAGATACAGAAGGGAACTATGATTTATAGCCTCAAGACCTACAGTGTGAAGTAACTCTTCCCAAGGCAACCTAGTGTATTGGTATTTTTAGCAAAAACCTAGAGCACGTGTGTATACTTTTGAGTGTGATTGTGTGTTGTAGATATCAAAACTCCCACCAAAAGTTCACTCCACACCTACTTGTCTACAGAATTAAAAGCAACCACTAATCTGACAGAACACAATTAAAAAAAAAAAACACCAGAAATAATTAAAAACTACACATATCACTTTGTGCAGGGAAATCGTACAAGAAAGGACAATGTGGATGCTTTGAATTCTGGGCTAGTTTGTCTAATATTTTCAAACACCAGTGGCTAATGCTGTAATTTTAAAACAGGTTTTATCAGCATCTTGGGCTTCTGAAATTTTCTTTTACTTAACCAGTTGATTTTCTAAATTAAGGATTAGCTGCTAAAAGCTTAACAGACAACAGATTAGAAAACTGTACTGGTTTTGTGACTAGCATTCGAAACAAGCTAGCTTTACAACGTGCATTTAGGGTTCAGGGTAGCTACAGTTCAATTTCCTCCTTTAATACTGCTTTATCATCTGTTATATAAGGAGCTCAAATGTTTTTAAACAAGATCATAAGTTTTGCTCACAGAAGGTAGGATGTGAAAAATGGTTTTTTGCTATCATATCAATTAACAGCAACTTTACAAGGATTCCAAGCTCTGTATCAGTTCCTCCTATCATGTGATCATATATATATATATCTTAAATGTACCAATAAACTTAGTAAAAATTATCAGTTACTTTCTTACTATATTGGAAAAACAAAGATAAACAAAAATAAACTAGGTCTCTTAGAACTAGGCAACCATCACAACTCTGGCAGCAGTCAAGTATATCCATCCTTAGAAATTGAGGTGCGGGCCCAGGGATATAGCTCAGAGGCACAGCACCTGCCTGGCACGCACAAGATCCTGGCTTCCACAAAATTCAATGCAATTAAATTGAAGGGTAACGACCAAGGATTAGTTCATATTTATATAAAATCATTGTGATGTAAAATAAATGTAGGAACCCTCAACCACCATTTCAGTTACCTGGGAAGGCACAGACTACAGAAGACCAGGAAAGAAAAAAATTTTCCTATTTATAATAAGACTGAGGCAGAGTCAAAATCCAGTGAAAGGTTAACTAGGGGTGTAATAATTAGAATGATCTCCACTCTACTTTACTACTTAATGCAACATCCATCTTGAGTTGTGTGTGACAGGATGCACAATGATCATAAATGACTGTAATACAGTATTTAGAACATTCTGAAGGTTTGGTGGAGGCTGCTGTAAAACAAAGAATTTGCAGTAAACAATTATACAAAAATAAAAAAACCAGGTTGTTTTTCTCCAAATTCCTGGTTTAATAAGGACTTGTTTATTTTGAGAAAAAGATCCCAAACATCAGGCGTTCACAAAAAATAACCCACAGTATCAACTTTAGAAAACAAAGACTATTACACTTAATTTTTCTAGAGGATGCATTTGACATGCTCTCATTCACAAAAATACATTGTTACATTTGTGTTCAACAGCCCCACAGGATACTTGATGTGGGGTAACACACATACCTCTTAAATCAAAGCTGCTCTCAGATGCTACAACTAAATAAGATTGCCTTTGCAGTTAGGGAAGCAACTACTGAAATCATGTATAAATGGAAATAACTAAACTCCCTGCATAACGAGAGATTATTGTGGAGACAGCTGATAAAAACCATACAACCTTTTTATTGTTAAGTCATAAAGAGGTATCAAAATTAAACAGCAAAAATTACAGGGTAAGACTTAACAAAACTACTAGGAGCGTCAAAGGAAGTGAAAATGGTACTAGGCGCAGGGCAATTATGAACATGGGAAGGACAAAGATAGGAAGAACAGTGAGTGTGTGCTGAAGATACTAGGGGAAGGATCTGGTGAAATTCTGATCTTAGACTAGCGCCTAGGTAAAGAAATAATGGGACAAGACTTCTAAACCCCACTATGTGCTTAAGAGTCGTCCTCGCCATTGGCGCTGTCTCTGTCATCCTCTCCTTCCTCCGCCTCTTTTTCATCATCCTTGATCAACTCCAGCTGTGAGAAACAGACACAAATAGTGGAGTTAGCAACTCTCCATGTCTACCTAGTCCCTCCTCTACCACCTTTCTTTCTTTTCTTTCCCATTGTTTTCACCTGGTCATCACCCCGATCCTCATTTTCATCGTCATCCAGTAGATCCCCCTCCTCAGCAGAGTCATCAGCTGCACCTTCAGACTCCATCTTCACATTAGTCTCATCTTTTTTCAGGGAGGTGCTGGTCTGCTCCTCTTCAGACTTATCATTCTTCATCTCAACTAAGGATAAGAAGGACAAGTGTCTTGGAGCAAAGCAGTAGAGAATCCACACAAATGCTCTTACCAAGTCAATCACCCTGAGTTTCACTGCTAAACTGCTTTACATTTCACTAATCTGTATTTTCAACTCTCTTAGATAACCCAATTTTAAACACAAGAAAATAGATCATTCATTACCTGCTTGTTTGCTCTGTTCCTTTTCAATTTTCTCCAGGCTTTCCAGTAGAGAATCCACTTTTTGTTTTATCTGGGTCAACTCCTTCTTAATGGCCTGAAGATCATCTCCTTTCACTTTAATATAAACAGTGTCTTACATGAGAATTAAAGCAGAATCTACTAGTTACCAAATACATTCCCACTACACCACAACACAAGCCAAAAGAAGAAACCTGACCAGTACTTGATTATAACCAAAAAAGGACACCTTTGTCTGTTGTATTTGCTTTAGCAATAGTGTCACAACTATAGTCTCCCTCCAAAAGTATACACACTTCAGCAGTTTGTTATACTAATAAACACCTGGGAGCTAATGGCCAGCAGCTCTGAGCACTTCTTATACTCGTATTAATCGCATGATCTCTCAATAAGTTTAGTATTAAAATATTTATAAAAGTTTTCTTTTCCAGACAGATACTTTTTTGGTGGACTCTGTATATGGGCTTGTTAAATAAACTCAAACACTATTTTAAGGCACTTTCTACATCTTACTTGATTTCCACTTAAGGATACAATGCAGAAAACTAAACAGATTCCTTGACTCAAAGTCTATGAGCTTTTTGAAAATTAGCATGTTGCTAGGCACAAAAATCAGTCTAAATCTTGGAAGCAGCCTGCACGTCCATCAACAGATGGATGGAAAAAATGTATTTATTGTACACAGTGGTGCCGGAGATTTAGCTCAGTGGTGTAAGCACCTGCCTGGCAAGTACAAGGTCACGAGTTCAATCCCCGGTACCACAAAAAGAAAAAAACACAGTGAAGCACACTATTCTGTCATAAAGGATAAATCTTAGCCATGTAGATATAAAAATGGAAATACTTTGAAACCATAAGCTTAAATATCACAGTATTTCACTTATATGAGAAACTCTAAATATAATTTAAAAAACAAAATAAAAGATACATAAGAGCAAATAGAAAGATCATTTGCAAATGTGAAGCATACCAAAGATGCAGGGAAAAGGAAATACACTGCCTTCTTTTGCTTGTGCAAAGGTACAGGCACAAAAGCTCAACCCTGTAATTCCACTAATTACTGTATAAAAAATCACAAAACCAAAAAGAACATACACTTTCCAGACTTGGAAGACGATCCCCGCTGGCCACTCTTAGAATTGAAGCCACTTTTGCCCCTTCGTGAGGTGTTTCCTGATACACGCTGGCGTTTTGAGGGCACTACAGCCCGCGCAATAGGAGGCGGTGGTGGAACACGTGCTGGGTAACTGTACATCCTGTTAGACAAAAGAGTAATAGAATTCCTTCACACTCAACAAGATCCAACAGTGACCTTACAAAATTATATCCATTGTCCCTCAGTGTGTTCCCCACCTTCTTTTCCGGATTTTCTTTCAAGAACCAGATTTCACTATGTATGTAGCACTAGCTGGCCCTAGAATCAAGGTCCTCCTGCCTCACCATTTTAATGATGGATTATAATCTCTGTCATTTCATTAGAATAATTTTACTCAGAAGACTAGCATTTCACTTATGAGAAACTCAAAATATAACTGCCATTTTCTATAAAATATCATTAATGCTACAATACCTGTTACATATATACATAGACCTAATAATGATAGATGGATAATTTTTGCTTTAAGCACTGAATATAATGGCATCTTTGATGAGTTACTATTTATAATCTTTATCCTGGTTTTTTATTTTTATTTTTTAGTTTTTTATTCTTTTAAAGAATATGCAGATGGATGCAGTGTACAAGACTATATTCCTATCTCCTAAGGAGGCTAAAGGGAGGAATATCATTTGAGCCCAGCTCAGAGACAGTCCAAGCAACAAAGAAAGGGCTCACACTCTGGAGGATGATGCAGGAAGATTATTGTGAGTTTGAGGCCAGAGTGGGCTACATGGTAAGAACAAGACCAGTCAGAATTGCATAGCAAGACCCTGTCTCAAAAAGACCAAAAAAAAAAAAAAAGACAAAAAATAAATAACTAGAACCTACCAATATTTCCCTGAATATACTTAACATAAAGCACCATTTATCTTATCTCTTCCCATTTATTTTTATTAGAAAACAGAGATTTTATAAGTTGTTATGTTCATGATTTAGAATAAGATTTTCTAAAAATGCTTAATATAATTCTCTGAACACCCATATTCATCACATGTGGGTTTTTTGGTACTGGGGAACAAACTCATGACCTCGCATTTGCCAGGCAGGCACTTAAGCCACTGAGCTAAATCCCTGGCCCAACACCCATATTCAAAACTACAGGTTGCGGGGGGGGGGGGGGGGGGGGGAAGCAACATCTTAGATGCTCTGTCTGCACTATCAGGACCAAATCTTGAGAAACATGCTCTCTTATTTTATTCTGAATTATGGGAAGAATTGATGCAGAAATTAAATTTGACAGATCTTGCTGGGGATTTAGCTCAGCGGCATAAGCCCCTGCCTTGCAAGTGCATGGTCATGAGTTTGATCATCGGTACCAATAAAATTAATTAAGAGGCTGAGGCAGGAAAATCACAAATTCACGCCCAGATTGGGCAACTCAATAAGATTCTATCACCTTGCTATTTTATGAGACAGTCTTTGAGTATCCTAAAATAAGTCCCATGTACCACATAATGTATATAACTTTCACTTTTCTAAAACTCAAAATCTTTATATTCACCTTCATTTTGTAAAATGCACTATTTCTCAATGCTGTTTTTGCTTGAAAAAAATTTCACTAATCTAGCTTTACACCGAATATAAATATGAAACTACCAAAAACAGGCTCAAAACACAATGCTGTTTTCATTAACGTTCTTGGCATTCTTGCTTTTGTCCTTTAAAATAATCAACTAGCAAGGGATTAAGAATTAAAATGTTATGTACATGTACCAATTCTTCATAAACGTAATAGGATTTACTGCAAACATATACTATACTAATTATATTTTATTGCTGTTGAGTTCTGGGAGGAACTACATTGCATAAAAATCATAATCAGTCAGGTATGGTGGCACATGCCTATAAATCAAGCACTCAGCAGGCTGAGACAGGAGGGTGGCTCGGAGGTAAAGCCAGACTGCACAACACAGCAAGAAAAAAAAAAAAACCACATTATCACTGCAGAGCTAAAACAGACTAAATGGCAAACCAGTATAATTACCTGTTTGCCACCATAACTGTACAGGTCACCTAAGACATAGCGGCATACAAAAGTTTAACTTTTAAAGAAAAAACTATAGTGCCCATCAATAATTTCCTTTAAATAATAATTGGTTCTATCCTCCATTAAAAAGATAGAACTTTAGCCCAACATAGTGGTGCACACATGTAACACCAGCACTTGGGGTGGAGGCAGGAAGATTGAGTTCGAGGCAAGCCTGGGTTACATGAGCGAATAAAGGATAGCCTGCACTACTCAGTAAGACCCTACTTCAAAAATAAATGAACAAATAAAAAGATAAAACTGTTTTGTTAGAGATCAAAAGCAGTGCCCTTATGTGTAAGTAAATTCTCCACACTTAGGCTAGAAAAAAATTCTTTTTCCACTTTACAAAAACTAAAATATGGAGCCAGGGATATAGCTCAGTAGCATAGCAGCTGTCTGCCAAGCATGAGGTCCTGAGTTTGATTCCTGATGCCCTCCTCAAAAAACTAAAATATGAAATGCAGTACTTTAAACAGAAAATACTATATTTATAAATAGTAATAATTTGTCCTGATAAGACTGTTTGGGTAGCGGTGTTAACACAAACTACATTGCTGGGTGTGGTAGCAGCCCTTGCCTCTAATCCCACTACCTGAGATGCAAAGATAGGAGAATTGCCACAAATTCACAGCCAGCATTAACAGTGAGATTTGTGTCAAAATAACTTGGGTTATGACTGCATATTATGTGCAGCCCTCAAGTAAATACTCCCCTTTATTCAGAAATAGAACTGGATCCTCATAAGGGAAGCTAGGCATGATAGCACATGCCTTTAATCCCAGCATTCCTGAGGCTAAGGCAGAGGCAGGAGGACCAACATCTAGAGAGGGCCAATCTGGACTACACAGTGAGACCATGTTTCCCACTGCATCAAAAGGTTTTGTTTTCATGTGTAAGCTTTCTATCTAGGTAACAATCTTTCCATACTTAATTAAAAATAATTTTAACAATATCCATCTGTCCCAATATTCTCAATAAATACATTCACGTGTTACTTTGAATCTTTCCCCCAAAATATTTTAACCTGCCAGTGTGCAGTCCAATTTTTTTAAAAAGCTGATTAGTGTATACTTCATTTACAATAAAATCTCTCTTAAGGAGTGGTTTACCAAAATCAATCTAGTTACTAGAGGACATGCAGAGAGGTAACTACAGAAGAGTATCAGTAGTGGAATTATGAGGTTTAGAAAGATCTTGACTGTAGAGATGATTACATGACTATATATTTATTCTGAATACCAAAGTAGAGTCAACCTGTATACCAAAACAACTGATTTCACTGTGTATTGTTTTCTTTGTTGTCTCCTTCCATTCAGACTCCAATCTCTGTAAGGTATCTGCCTGTAACACTAAATCAATACTGAACTACCAAAAGAAGTCAACATAGTTCATACTCCTACTTTTAAACATGCAGTTACTTTTCCCAGGACACTTCTTCCCTTTTATTTTTACTCCTTTCTCTGTGACATTTTCAATCTCCCCAGCCTTTAAAATTCCAAAGCCTAACCTATCCAAGTTCTTTACCATCTCAACTCATACAATATCATGGTCTCATAATCTATTAGCAAATTAACACTCCTAGAAGCATAGAATCAACTGCCTACTTAACACCAAAGACAGAAAATTACCATTTACCCAAGCCTAAATGTAACATCTCCAAAACTATCAAGGTGGCACATACTTGTAATCCCAGCATTCAGAAGGCTGAGGCAGGACGACTGCTCCAAGTTCAATGGCTAGCGTATACTATAGTGGGTTCAGAGATAACTATCTACTAAGACAGATTCTGTCTCAAAACAAAACAAAAAACACCTCACAGGCTAATCTGTGACATTTACTGTCTTCCTAACTCCTCTGTTCTTCTTCCAACTGCCATTATTACTGTATGTTCCAAGCAAGTTGCCCAGGCTGAAATTGGTGACATTTTAAGACTCCTTTCTATGCCTTTACAATGATATACAAGTACATACCAGGACTAATTTCAAAATCCAGCTTCTCTTTACCACTCCCATTGCAACCTCCATGGTCCTAGCCATAATGACTGTTTGCCTGGATTAATTCTGTCAGGTACCCATTATCCATATGCAAGAGTGACTGTGTTTCAAGTCAGTACCCACTTCTCATTCTGCCAAAACTTTCCAATGTCTTCTCACTGGACTTGAATTTAACACCAAAGACATTATACAATGCTTCAATATGCTCTATATGGTATGTATTTAACCTATCGCTTATCTCTAAGATTATTTTTCACTATCATCCTTGCTGTACACGCTGAATGCCAGATAGGAAAAATATAGTACAATGTCGAGTAAATAAATAACTTTTCCAAACTGGCACGGAGGAAAAAACCAGCACAAGCTGGGAAATCACTGTGGAAACTAATGTGGACAGTCCTTAAAACGTTAGGACTAGAGATTTCATTCAACCTGTCTTGGTATCTTCCCAAAAGAATTAAAAGCATAACATCAATCATGGTGGTGCAATGCCTGTAATCCTAGAACTCTGGAGGCTGAGGCAGAAGGATCATTGAAAGTTCAAGAACAGCCTGGGATACAAAGTGAGCTCAAGGCCAGCCTGAACTGCATAGCGAGACCCTGTCTCAAACACACACACACACACACACACACACACACACACACACACACACACACACAAAACACCAGCGCAAACTATAATATAAATAAAAAAAAGAACAAATAAAAATCACAAGTTTCTACAAATTAATTTCTCCTTTCATTATGATTTTTCTATCCAATAATTATGCCCTTGTTGCTGAACTTCACTATTCCACAGTGATCATGTATTTATCACTGTTACAGTGGTAAAGCTGCTGAGAAAAAAAAAAAAGGTATTTTGACTAAATGAGTCTACAAACCATATTTTGTAGACTCTACCAAAACAATACCTGCAATTTTTCCAGCTGTATAAAAAAATGAAAACATACGCTCATACAAAAACGTCTATATCATATTCACAGACGCCATAATTCAAAATGTGGAAATGTAGCTGGGCATGGTGATGCAGATCTATAATCCAGGCATTTGGGAGGCCAGGTAGGAAGATGGCAGCTAGTTCAAGGCCAGCTTCTGCTACATAGTGAACTCAAGGCCAGCATGAACTACAGTGAAAGAGGTCTCGTCTCAAATTAAGTAGAAACCTAAAAGAAAGTAATGTCTATCAAATGATGAACAGATAAAAAAGGTATTCTTTATATAACAGAAAATAATTCAGAAAAAAAAGGAATGGGCATTGTAGATGCAAAGCACAACATGGATCACCAAACTGACTATCACACAAAAGACAGATTGTTTGATCCTGAAATCCACTGCATACTGACTGTACGATCCTGCAACCCATACAATCAATTGCATGATCCTGGGGGTTGTATTTATTTTTGTTTTGAGTTAGGGTATGTCTTAGTACATAGTTCTGCCAACACCCAGGCAGAATCATTTATGAGGCCCAGAGACAGAGGAAAAACAGGAAGTGACTACTAATAAGGACATATTTTTGAGGTGACAGAATGTTTAAGAATTGGATCATGATCACTAACATATAGTCATCTCTTAGCTATGCCTTCTAGTTATAACCTCTATCTTTCTTTGAATCCTAAACTGAGTGCCTTCACCAACTTTAAAAACCCTTGAACAACTACTGAATGTGCTCCCTGCACACACAAAGCCCAGCTACTATTAGTTTCTTAACCAAAAGCTGATGGAGGTAATCCTTAAATTCACACCATTTTTGACCTGTTAATTCAAACTCTAACACTTTATTACTTTATGTACCTAAAATAAAACAAAGGTTCAAATATGAAAGAAATGGTTGCTTTATGCTTTCAAAACTAGTTTTCTCCACTCTCTACTAGGATAGGAAATCTTTCTAAGAAAGGTTCTTAAGAGGGTGTGGGAAGAAAGCAGCAGCACAAACTATATCCCCAAATTTGGACAATCCCCAAATGTTACTTCCTGTAAGAACCAATGGCACAACCTGTCATCTAATCTTTAAAATAAAATCTGTTTTAATTATTTTCTCCCTAATTCTCATGTATATAAGCAAATCAATCACAAGAACAGCATACCTCACAAATCTTTCCTAATTCTCCTCTAAGCCAACATTTAAGACACTGACACTTTTCACTCATTTTCAACTGTGCTGGATGCAGCTCAGAAACTTTAGAATTCTGAATCTGCTGGACCTGGTGGCCCAAAGCCAGTAACCCCAGCATGGGGTTTGGGGGTGGTTAGGTCAGCCTCAACTACAAAAGGAGACATTAGCTCAAAAAAACAAAAAAACTAATGTATCAATTTTACCATCCACTCATTCACACACTGCATTATGTCATCATCCCACCATCATTTTCAGACTGGTCTTAAACTCACTATGTTACCCAGGATGAAATCAAACTCAACAGTGAAACTTGTTTCTGTTTCCCAGAATGCAGGGATTGCCAGTGTGTTACCAGCACACCCAAGGGTTCTTTATAGTAGCACCTCAGGCCACAAACTTTATTTCCACTATTTTGAATGCAAACCCAACTGGATAAGAACCGTATCAATTGCAATAGTCAGGTTTAATGGTGACCTTATGGGGAAGCTTGATTTGGTTCTTGACCAGAATCATGGAAAGAATTCAGTTGGTAAAGTGAGATACCACTGCATTATTAAGTTTTTAAAGATCACTTGAACAAGAACTAAAATCTTTTAGAACTGGTTCTTTTGCTTTGCTTACCAGTTATTTACCATGTCTCAACTGTCACAGGCAGTTACCAAGCCTAATTTAACACTCCAAAGAATTCCTGTGACTCCAGGCTCTCCATTTAAGAATGAATAAAATAATGACATAGTTGTCCATAAATGAATGATTCATCTTTTTTAATGGAGGTTATCTTTCACTTTCAATAAAATTAACTTTGGAAATTAACACAGGAGTAAGTTCTTCAGTATTACTTCTAATTCCTGAACACACTCATGAAAAATGAATCTTGTTTTTGATTAAAATCTACAGGAAATATAAAAATAACATTTTTTCTAAAAATATAGTTTTGTAAGTATGAACACACTATTTTATTTGTGAACTTTAAGGGGGTAAAGATGAGAAGTATTTGAGACACGTAAATCAGAACACTTACAGCGCAAACTTAATGATTAAAAATAGTGCCAGGTCAGCATGACAAACAGATTCCATGAGTACAGCAGTCTACATAAGAATTTTCAAATTTTAAGTACTTTACACTCTTTTGTTTGAAAAAAAAAAAAAGCTTCTCTCAAACATCAAAGCCTTGGACTCTGGATGTAGGTCAGCAGTAGAGCACATGACTAGCACAAATTCAGTTTCCAGCACTTTTAAACAAAAACTAGCATTCGAGATGCTGA
The DNA here is from genome assembly GCA_004027455.1 of Hydrochoerus hydrochaeris. NCBI lineage: Eukaryota > Metazoa > Chordata > Mammalia > Rodentia > Hydrochaeridae > Hydrochoerus > Hydrochoerus hydrochaeris. The sequence continues at coordinate 59,957 of PVLA01008847.1, read as the reverse complement.
CCCAGGAGGACTGCTGAGAGTCTGAGTGCAGCCTGGGCTACAATGAGCTCAAGGTCAGCCTGCCTGAACTGCAGAGCAAAAATCAGTCTCAAAAACACCACTCCCCCAAAAGTAAACAAAAACTATAGCTTTAAACACCTGTACACTGCTAACACTTTTTATTACACCTTTAGAAAACACAGTCCATTCTGCTTTGAAATGATGCATGTTTTAAGTGACTGATAAAAGTCAATGTGGAATGAGATTTTAAATGAGAAAAACTATTCACAGCAAAAATATTTTAAAGAAACCATACAAGAATAGTATTCTAGCAAGATACACCCTAGTAACAATTTCAACACTAAACTCAAAGCCAGTCTGGTTTTACTTATTCCTCCCATCAAGATTTAGAGCTACTTAGGATTGTATAAATACCTAGAGGGAAAATCCTACCTAACAAATCTGAGTAATAATAATCTGTGGATGACAGATTTAGTGGGATGTCTAACAGAACTAGCTGATTATGTGTCTGATTTCCATACACTGGCAATTCACCTACACTTCAAATACCTTTAACATCAGAAATGGATTAAGAACAAATGTGATGATAGGTATATAGTGAAAAAGGCAGCTATTTCAACATTAAAATTTGGAAGCTGACCACTAAAATACATAAAGCAAAATCATAAATCTAACTGCAATGGAATATTAAAGGCTACAGAATTCACCCATTACCCTTTCAAAAGACAGCACATGAAAATATAATAAACAGATTGAAGTTTTTAACTTTTGATTATCCTCAAGGTGTTTTTGGTAGAATCAGGATCTCACTATGTACAATCCAGTATGGCCTTGAACTTATGGCAATACTGCCTCAGCCCTCCAGAGTAGTGGGATTACAGCTGTGTATACCACCATACCCCAGCAGTCTTTCAATTTTAACATTAAAAAACAAACAAACAAACAAACAAACACCTGGTCCTTGATCATCCACAACCACAAACAAGAATACCAATTACTCTCACTCCAAAAACAAACGTTAAGTCACCTACTTTTTTATTATTAAAAGACATTGCTCCTCATAGGACACCCAATGGACACTTGTAGTTTCTGTTAAAAGGCAGGTTTGTTATAATAATAGCACACAATAAACACTGCAGTATTTTGCTCTGTTCTTCTCACCACCCATAAAAGATGAAATAAAAGCCTAAATCTGATCAAGCCTCCAAATCTACACATAGCAGAGAATATGCTAACCAAAATATAATCAGCAAAATGCAATCTGTGCAAAAATGATCACACCATAGGTGAGAGTAGAATCACATTCATTAAGCCAGGTATGATGGCAAACACACATCTGTGATCCCAGCACGCTTTGGGAGACTGAAACAGGAAAATTGCAGCCAGTCTGAGGCTAACTTGGGATACACACAGTATATTCAAGGCAAACCTGAATTATATAGCAAGACCCTCTCCTTAAAACAAGAGGTAGTATTTATCTTTTTAAAATCTACTCTAAAGTATTTCTAGATACAGTAAAGTCAGAAATACTAAGATAGAGGCCAGGGATGTAGCTCAGCAGGCCCAACAGGCACATGGCAAGCATAAGGCCCTGAGTTCAATTCCACATTCAAAAAAAAAAAAAACAGAAAAACGCTAAGATAACTTGTGGGGAAGAACTCATAAAAAGAAAAAAAATTCTGACTAAAGAGGCTGATGAATACATGGCCCCTCATTCTATCCTCCTTTAAGACATACTGTAATTGAATACTGATGGTTTTTTTCCCTTTTTTTATGGATTTTTTTGGTTTCGGACAAGGTCTAAGTAGTCCAGGTTGGTCTTGAACTCACTATATGTAGCACAGGCCAGCCTCATTTCCCAGCAACTCAGTGATCTTCCTGCTTCAGCCTCCTGAGTGAGATTACAGGCATGCCCTACCACACTCAGCTATGTTTACCAGCAAGTTGAAACTTAAAAATCCATCAAATAAGAGACTTGAGGATACAGCTCAGTGGCATAAGCACCTGCCTAGCAAGCACAATGTCCTGAGTTTCATTCCTGGTACCAAACAAAACAAAACATCAAGTAGGCTGAGTGTGCTGGTATGCAGCTATAATCTCAGCACTCCCAAGACTGTGGCAAGAGGATCACCATGAGTTCCAGGCCAATCTGACCTATAGTTTTTAAGACCCCTGCCTCGAGAAGAGGAAAAAAAAAAAAAAAAAAAAACCAAGATCCACTATTGTTTTATTTTTAACTATTGCCAAACATGTCTAATTTTCAGAAAGAAACGAATCTATGGAGTTTTAAATAAAAATGAATTCTCACTTAAAAAACTGCAATTGATAGTAAATACTCATGTTATACGTAGGCCATATATAATGAGTATCTTTCATGTTTTCTTTAGTCTTTTTAGCAACCCAATATACATTATTATGACAAGGCCCAGAAAACCCAGATTATATTACTTAAGGGCTTTGGTTACAACTTGGTCTGCTGACAAGGTCTGGATTACTCAATCTTTCTTTGCTCTACTCCATGGAGCTATTATCTACAACTATAACACATAACAAAATCAATCTTAAGACCCAAGGGCCCGGACAGTAAAGGAAATAGACAAAGAAAATGCAAATTTCTAAGCTGTTCTAAAACATGAACTTTTCTAAAACTTCCATGGAATTTCATGATTTGATTAAACTCCCATAAATATAGAAGGCCTAGAACCTTTGAGTACATCCTAGAGAAAAAACTGCTAACTTCTTTGAGTAAGAAACTTAACTGATGAGGGCTAAGTCACTAAGATTTTATTTTAAAACTCTGTATCTGAGCCAGTTGTAGCACCACACACCTGTAATCCCAGCACTCAGGAGGCTGAGGCAAGAGGGTCCCTGAGTTCAAGGCCAGCCTGAACTATATAGTGAGACACTCTCTCAAAACAAAACACCATTCACTGAAATCCCTAAAATCAACTTCCTGACATGTAGTGATCTCCTAAAATTTTTGAACCAAGTTCATTTCCACACGACCAATTTTAATAATATTGAACTTCAATTGGTTCTTTAGTACCTATCTAGGTACTTTCTTTTAGTCATCAGAAGTCTCTCTTTGTGGGCTAAGGTTAGAACACAAGGTACTAAAATATGAAGCAATACATCCCATAGCAATACATGCTTGTTTAGAACCAAATAGCAGTAATAAAAAATTTGAAAATATTTCTGCCAACATTTCACCAAATTGACGTCATGTCTACTTTTAAAGTGATCTTTTCAAATCCCTCCTTTAGCATGTTTCTCAGATTTACTGTGTGATACTTTATATGCGTCATGACCAAATAAAACCTTAAAATTGGGCTGTTCTCAGTAAAGATAAACTGCTATTACAATTAACAGTAAAGTTAAAACACAACTTTTATAGAATCCATCACAGTAAGACCAGAAAAGTATCAGAATTCTTCATTTAGAGGTCATGAAACAGTATCACTGTCTCACGGTTTGTGCTACTAAATATTCACTGTGACTGAAAATCAGGTATGCACTTGGCAAAGTAGAAAAGAAATACCTGCATCCAACTGGTTACAAAAACCCCTTCACAGGTGTAGTTGATTATAAATATTTCAGTTTTGGGCCAGGAATTTACCTCAGTGGCACAAGTGCCTACCTGTTATGTGTGAGGTCATGAGTTTGATCCTAAGTACCAATAAATTAAAAAAAAAATTTTTAACAGTATTCCAGACTGAACCTGGGTCCTACACATGCTAGGCAACTATCCTACCACTGAACTACATTCTCAGTCTGGTCATATATTTTCACTTGTAGACAAGAGAGTCTGATATACAAAAAAGACAGCTGCTTCTGACTTAATGCCATGAAGTCACTTAATTAGTAACCAAGCTTTTCAGTAGCAAAAGAAATGCCAGGTCTATCTCGAGAAAGTCTCCACTCTTTTAAAAAGAAATTTCAAGTACAGAAAAATCACTGGTTTTCATTTGAGCCATACTTGGTGGCTCACATTTATATTACTAGCACTCAGGAGTCTAACGCAGGATGATCATAAATTTGAAGACAATCTTGGCCACAAAGGTGAGTTCAAGAGCAGACTTAACTACAAAGCATGACTGTCTCAAAAACCTGAACTACTAGTAGTAATCAAAACACTGGAACACAAACTACCATTTTTGGTTATTCACTTATGAGACCCAAAGAATAGAATCCTAACATTGCATTCCAGATCCTTTACAATTAGACTCAAAAATTTTTCCATCTTTGTTCTTCTGGCTTTTGGTGGGGAGGGGTACTAGAATTGAACTCAGGACCTTGCCCTAGCCAGGCAGGCACTTCTGCCACTGAGCAGTATTACCAGTTTTCTCTTCTGGCCTTTTAAGATCCAGATCATAGCCCATACAACATTTTTTCCAATAGATTTATTTAAGTGTTCACTTTCAGGTGTCTGTTCATACTGTTTACTGGCTGAACTGACTCCTCTAGCCAAACTGATAAACTCAGTTCAAATATTTCTCTCTGAAGCATTTCCTAATCCAGGAAACTTTCCTGTCCTCTAAGAGCAGAAAGTGAGCCTTTATGGTGGTACACACCTCTCCCCCAGCACTCCTGAGACTGAAAGAGAAGGATCATTATTAGTTTAGGTAAGCCTGGGGTACATACTGAATCCCAGGTCGGCCTGAACTATATAGTGTGACCCTATATACAACAAACACAGGAGAGACTGATGTACCAAAACTGTTTGACACATTATTAACAATGTTTGAGTGAAGCATGTTGGCAAATGCCTGTAATCCTGAGCAGGCAAGAGAAAATGATTCAAAGTTTGAGCAAGCTTGAGCTACTCAGCAAGACCATGTCTCAAATATAAATAGCTGAGAATGTAGCTCAGTGTTAGTATGCTGGCTCTAGGTTCAACCTGTGTGTGGGGACTGACACCCTCCCTCCTCAACACCTAATGAATGGAATACCATTATTTTAAGAAGAAAAAATGAACAGTCTTTCATATATACAAAAAGCAGTGGTATAACCAGGCAGTGACGTGCCCCTGTAACGCTAGCACTTGAGGCTAAGGAAGGAGGGTTGCTCTGAGTTCGAGACCAGCCTGACAAACAGCAAGATCCTGTCTCAAAAAAAGGGACCTAAATATATTCCAAGTACTGTATAGTGTACAAAGTATGTTCTACAGACACACACACACACACACTCACTCTGTGGGTATCAAAGCATAAGCAATACATTTCTGCATACCATATAATCTTAAAAATAAACTAAACAAAACTCATTCTTTTATTAACACTATTATCAACATCAAATGCATTTTCAATGTGACTCTGTTCCCTGATAACTAATGGGTACAACAGTTCTAAATCCAGCATTGAAAGCCACTCAGTCTAGCTCTATTCTATTTATCTTTTAATTTTATGTCTTATGGCTCCCACATCAATGCTGTTCTGAAGGCCTGAGAAACTAATTATTCTAATCATGACTTTGAGAATTGCTAACGCTCTCCAAATGACAGTATCAATCTTAACACCTGAACTTCTAAGCAACTTTTACAATTATACATTGCCTACTTCATTCTATTTTTAACTGGTTGGTTTGTTCAAAGGAGACAAAAGATTAGGGACCATTTTTAAAATTTTACTATGATCTCCTTCCACACTTTTTGAAATCCATTAGAAAGTCACCATATCTAGTCCACATGGCAACCTGGGATATTTTTGATGTTTGATTTTATAAGGGAACATGTCTTTGAAAATGTCAGCTGCTCATTACTTCACAAGAGAAAACTAGTGAAAAATAACTTTCACTAGTTTTTACCAGAAAACACCTTCAACATACCTGTCATAATAATCACGTTGAAAGTCATAGTCCAAGTCAAAAGAGGAGCTGAAAAATAAACATCAAAGATGATTAATTTGGAGATGTTGATGTAAAATTACAACAGTAGAAGGGGGGGAAACATGACAAACAAACAACAAATATCAGTAAGATTAACATGGAATAAACCCAAATAATTCAAATAAATCACTATGTTCCAATCACTTTACACCACTTGTTATAGTAGTCAGTTATTAAATAAGTTCACTGAATTCTATACACATCATAGCAAAAATAAAGACTGAAAAATGTAACAGTAAGTTAAACTTATACCCCCGCTTCTTACAAACTAAACAACTGTCAAAAGATTTCAATTTATGCTATGAAGATTCAACTACACTTTATCAACAAAAATCTCAGGGATCATTGATAACTTTTAAGGAAACGAAAAAAGGTACAACAATGCAATTTAAAACCCATTACTTTTGCATACATAATACACATTACATTAAACCCTCCCCCCATCCAGAAACAGATAGAGAAGATGCCCACTGATGGACACAATGCAGTTATAAATAATAAAGTTCCGGACCTGAGTAGAGGGGACGGAGAAGGGTGTTCTGGTACTGACCCGTACATCTCCGCTGCAGATCGTTTCACACCTGCTTTTCCTCTGTTCACTTTTGGCTCTGCAGCCAGATTAATATCTGAAAAACAAAAGCAAATACAAAAATAAAAATTAAAACTTTGAATTACAAGCTGGGCATTGTGATGTGTACCTGAAATCCCAACACTTGGGAGGCTCAGGAGGGAAGATTCTCATGAATTTGAGACAAGCCTAGGCTACAAAGTGAGCTCAAGACTAGGCTGAACTGAACTGTATAGGAAGACCTTGTCTCAAAAAGAGAAAAGGGGGAGGGTGCTGAGGATCTAGCTCAGTGGCATAAGTGTCTGCCTGTAAGCACAAGGTTGTGAGCTCAATCCCTGGCGTGCACGCACACAAGCGTGCCCGCGCGCACACACACACAAAATCAATTCACCATTCACTGGGTTACTATTCCTATCAAATGTAACAATGTCTATCTCACGGGAAATAGTTCTACAGATTTAAAAGTAACACAAATACACTGTAGCAAGTAATTTCAGAGGTAAAGGTGCTCATTCCATACTAACAAGGGTTGTCTTTTCCTTCTTGTTCTAAAAGGGTCATAAGCCACCTAAGATTCAGTTCATTAGATGAACTTTGGTATCAAAATACCAAGGGTCATAAGCAACCTAAGATTCAGTTCATTAGATGATCAACTGAGAAATGCGACTATATGGTCTGTCTGCTGATCAGCACTAGATGCATATCGTAAGTTTTATTACTGAAAGCTTATCTAAAGTTTATTACAATTTTTCTTTCAGAAGTTTTGACTTTAGACCCATGCAAACTCCCTTAAAAAGCAATTTTTAAAAAGCCATCTGGGGGCCAAGGATACAGCTCAGTGACACAAGTGCCTGCCTGGCAAGCACAAGGTTGTGAGTTTGATCCCCAGTACCCACCCCTCAAAAAAGCAATCTGTATGATATGAAAAACTATTCATCATGTTGAGTATTTTAACTATCAACAAATTATTTCATGGTGCCCTAAATTACTATACTGAGTCACTTCATCAACTCAGAAGAGTAAGGCAGGAGGATCACAAATCTGAGATATGTCTGGGCAATTTAGGGAAGCTCTGTCTCAAATGAATACATTGGAATAGTGATTACCACATATGAAAAAAAAATATACTATGTACTGAGGTATGAGGATGGCAGATGTTTTGCATTGTTAAAAAAAACAAAACTGCACAGCCAGATGTCATGGTATAAAAACCAATAATCCCAGCAACTCAAGAGGTTCAGACAACTGAAATAGGAGGGTATGTGGGAATTAAAAAGACCTAGACTACATAGCAAAATCTTGTCTCAACACACAAACACACACAGAACAAAAAAACTGTATTTCAGGCAGGAAGCTCCGAGTGCCAGGCTACCCTTTAGTACATAATGAAAATATTCTCTCAAAAAACCCCAAAGTACTATACGTACTAAAGTTTTAAAAATAATACTTTTGTAAAATATTGATACATAAAACACTTAAAAGTGTTGATACATTTAAATGAGGAGAGTTCATTATAACCTATTTTTGTGTTAGAAAATCCCATCCACAGTTAAAAGTATATAATAAATCATATTAACATGTTCATTTTAATAAACCTTTCAAACACTTGCTTTAGATCATTTAGCAATATATAGAAAACAAAGTTTCACAAAGTGTGAGTTTTTCTGTACACCGAACGTTGGAGAAATTGGTAAGAAAAATTAGTTATTTTCAATTGCAAATGCTCTGTAGTTTTTTTTACTGACTCTTAACATGTTGAACACTAGAAGATTTTTCTCAAATATTATCATTTTCACATTAAAGTACTTACTATCCCCTCAAGGTGATACAAACTACTCTAAGATACTACTTTTTTTTTTTTTTTTACTTTAACAAAGAAAATTTAAGGCTCAGCCATGCTAGGCATATTAGCCTATCCATATGAAACTCTTCAGGAAGGGCTAGGTAGTTTGACTCAAGAGCCCATGTGTGCCTGGCTAAGCTACACCATCCTCTCGCCATCTACCTAAGAAAGACAGCCACACAAGCAACATTCCTACATTATGAAATATCATCACATGTCCTATTTTACTCAAGTTGTCCAGCCTCTGCCTCACAGAATAGCACAATAAAGAACATCCCTCAAGCAAAGAATGCACCTAACTGATACAATGCTTGCTTACCATACTCAAGGCCCCAGGTTCAATACCCAGTACTGAGGCCAAAAAAAAAAAAAAATCCTTTACACCTCACTATGGCCACAAACCTAAAACTTTTCATATTAAAATTATATACCAAAATTATATACCAAGAAAAAGAGGAAGCAGACATGAAAAGAAAAATTCAACATTAACTATTATCAATGAAAAAATGTCTTTTAACTTAGACCTTACCTAAAACCTGGCCAGCAATCATTCTGCCATCCTCTCCAGCTACAGCGGCCCGGGCATTTCTCTCATTAACATACTGGACGAAGGCAAAGCCCTTATGAACGGAGCAGCCCACAATTTTGCCATACTTTGAGAAGATCGCCTCCACATCAGACTTCTTTACCACAAGAGTGTTGAGATTCCCAATGAACACACGGGAGTTCATGGAGCGAGGATCTGTCTTGTTGGTAACATTGCTAGCCATTGTGTTTGAAGATAAGGTTGCTAACAGTGACAAAAACCTGGGGGGGAAAAAGCATTTAGGTAAATAAACGGAGTAGACGCTAAAAAACAATATTCATTCATACAACTTCCTCTACTCTCATTTTCAATTACTGTGACTACTTAAGAGTCTATTTAAAAAAGGAATGTCACAGTAGCAAGTATGTTACTATTGAGAGATTAGTGCTCTTGATAAATCCTTAAAGAGTTTCAACTTCCTTTACACTCCATTATTATTTCTCAGGAGACGTTTCCTCTCAGACTACTGGCAATACAATCCTAGTGAAAATTTGATTCCAAGTGGATTAATTCTTTTTTGTAATACAAATAAAACCAGAATTCCCTAAGGTCTTTATCGGTTTTGGCTATTTTTCACTTCCCATGTTAAGAATTATTTCCTCAATAATTCTATCACCTTTTGTGCTGCTTCTCTTAAAAAAAAAATCTTAGTCATTGGCCACCAAATAGACACAACTTCAAATTTTACCATACAACATTCTTGCATGAGATCAATGTGGACAATTAAATTAATCTTCAAATATAAATTGACTGTTCTTCCATCGTACTGGGGATCAAACCCACTACTGAGCTGAATAAACTTCTTACACAAAGTAAATAAATAATAATCAATTTACAATCTGGAAATACCTTTTTCTGGGTACTTCAATTAAACATGCTACACATACATGAATATCAATACCACCTTTTAATAGACTGCAATGACTAAACCTACTTTTTATTTGATAACTTACAATGTAATAATATTGGATGGTGATGATGATAAAACTAGTGGATAGAACAGGCACAGATAAAAAATGATAAAATAGGGCTGGGGATTTAGCTCAGTGGCACAAGTGCCTGCCTTGCAAGTACACAGTTGTGAATTCGATCCCTGGTAACCCTCCCCTAAAAAAAAAAAAAAAAAGAATGAATACACTTTTCCTCAGACTAAACCAAAAATGATCTTTGTAAATACATTATGGGTGCTCAATCCCAACAAAATTACATGGAGATGCATGATAATACCTCCTAATTTTTTTTTTTTTTTTGAGAAGGGTCTTACTATGTAGCTCAGACTGGCCTTTAACTATATAGCCTAGGCAGGCCTTGAACTCACAACAATCCTCCTGCCTCAGCCACCCAAGTGCTGGGATTACAGACATGTACCATATGCCCATCTGTCAAATCTTTTTTTTAAGTACGTATAGAATGCTTTATTTCACATTTTAACCCCTTTAAAGTTTGTTACCCCTTCTTCCTCTAACCCCAATGTTGAACAGTTTCAAAGAGTGACTTTTGTTTTCTGGTACCAGGGATCAAATTCATGACTTTGTGTTTGCCAAGCAGGCACTTACACCACTGAGCTAAACCCCCGGATCCTAAGAGTGACATTCTAAAGACTTATTTCCATTTTTCTTTGAAAGGTACTAAATAATGTTCAGACAAAAAAAAAAAGATACTAGACAGTAATAGTTATAGTATGGCTCCCAAGGCTGATATAATTTTAAAATTTTACTAAAGACAGTATAGATTTCAAGTATCAAATGATCTCAGGTCACAATACATTAACTTCTGATGAAAGTAGCTTACCAGTGAAATCTAGGAGTTGTCTGAAGGGGATCAATAGTTTAGAACCCATGGCATGTGAATTATTGTACTTTTCCTTTAAGATGAAAGATGTTAATATATCTTTTTCTAAACTAAAACCTCAGTGTTCAGGGTTAATTGTAGTGTTGGTACTTTACAATAAATGAGTTTTGGGTTGTAGGTTGACAGTTTTGATAAAAAGTTCCCCATCACTAGTTTAGGTGTATATAAAGTATTGAGAAAGAACTTACAAGAATGCAAGACTGGCACACTATAATTTTGTAAACTCCACAGAAAACCAACAAAATGCCAAAAGCAAAACCCTAACTACTCTAGGTGACAAGATATGACCACCAAAACTCAAAACTGCACGCTGGTAATGGCATGTCAAAGGCCAACATACATGATCTCACTAAAATGCAATCTGGACCTTAAACAATTTTTTTTTGGAGGCAGATTTAGCCTTGGCTGACCTCCCAACTCAGATCTTCCTGCCTCAATCTCCAGAGTATTGGGACTACAAGTATGTACCGCCATACCTGGTTAAACACTCATGAAATAGAAGACAAACAAAATTAGCAATTAGTATTAACCATTACAGAAAGCAAAAGAAAACAATTAAACGGCTTCGTAAAGCTGGGTGGGGTATTACACACCTGTATTCCTAGCACCCTTAAAAAAAGGGGAGGGGGTAGCTAACTTCTGTATCTGAAGCACTCTGACATTTACAGCCCTCACCAAAAGCCAACTACTAAATAGCCTTCAATTCATCAATCCAGATAAACTGGCATTCTTACAGTTGTAGCTATGTGGGAGGCTGAGGTGGGTGGACTGTTGGGAGTCCAGGTGCTGAAGTCCAGTCCAGCCTAACATTATCAAGACTAACCAATACTCCAAACTCATGATCAGATTTCAAGTGTGAAAACCAGCAACAGAAGGAATGGGCCAATGTTGACTTCTTTTTTAAAACAGATCTGTAATATCCAAGTACATTTCACATGCACTTTTTTTTTTAAACAGATTTAACAAACCGTTATACAAATTATGGACTATCACCTTTTAAAAATTACAAAACATTAAATTGCATGTGAGTGACAAAAATGCTTTAGCATTCTATGTACATATGTCTACAAACCCCCACTAGAGACTGACGCAGGACTGCCAGTTGAAAGCACATATAGGCCAGCCTAACTATAAATATCATGGGGAAGAAAAGTAAAGTCCTGGGCATAGGGGCATCACATGTTAATCCCAGCACTCAAGAGGCTAAAGCAAAAGAGGACCGCTGAGTTGGGACCAACCTGAACTACACAGTGAAAAGATGTCTCAAAAACAAAACAAAAAAATTTTCCAAGGTAGATGTGGTGGCACAAATCTGTAATTTTTCCACTATTGCTTTCAGACTATGGTTTTTACTTCCCTTGATATGTATAATGTTAACCCACTTAATTCACACAATCTTTTAGGTCCTTGATAAATAACAACCTTCATCTCATGGACCTATACTTGAAATACTCTAGCTTTTTTGGCATGCTTCAGAAAAAAATTTATGGAAGATCCTAACTTTTCTTAAAGCCCTTCTCAAAGAATAGTCTAATCACATCTTTGAAAAGTACTCAGGAAAGGCCAGGTTGGGTGTCATGTGGACAAAAATCTAGCACTTTGGAAGGCTCAGGCAGAAGTATTAAAAATGGGAGACCTGGCTGGGCAACTTAGTTGTGGGGGAGTGTGCACGCACACGTGTGTGTTTGTGAATGTTACAGATACAAAGCTATACTTGAGATCTATGGGCTCAAAAGTACAGAATTTTAAACCCTAGAATCAGTTTCTTTCCTAAAATTGTGTTCACCAAATATAACCCATAGGGAAAAAAATAACTAAAACACTTTTACTCTTTGACTATTCTACAAAAGAATTCTGCTACTGTACAAATGATAAATGAGAAAGGCAATTCAAGTATTTTCCAAAAGATTATTGGATCACTCAAATTTCTGGTCCTGGTATTCACAGCAAGTGGTACATGTTATTTTTTTCATTTCAGGTTCCTACCACATAATGAAGGGGCTCATCAAGGCAATCTTAACTAAACAAAAGTAAAAACCAAAATCTTTTTATTATTTTCACTTTTTAAAGCCAACAATCATTGTCCATACACTTATCTGTGTATAAACTTATCTGTTGGACAGTCTTTACCCTGAAACAATGAAACGTAAGTTTTAATAGGAATATGAAGGACAAGAAATGCTTACGATTCCTTGTTCTGTAGTCCTAATTCATATCTTCAAACCTCCCAGTAAAGCCCTAAACATCAGCAACATCAATCGCTAGCAAATCTATCAATTCTATTTCCAACGGTTATGCCTCCTTGCCCTTCTCAAGAGTGCAAATCTTAAGACTGTCAATTTGGATAAAAATATGGGGTAAATTTACAACAAATCCATTTCTCTAAACTTTACATTAAGTCTCAAATGTCTAGGAAGAAGTATGGCAGTTTGCACTTTCTGATGATTATGAAAGAACTTTCACATGGGCCAAATGGGAATTTGCTGGGAACTGGGCCAAAATAAAAGTTGAGTCATTCCTTGAGACTCCTTTATTTAAGGGAAACAACTATTTTAGCTTTTCAGTGGCACACAGATTGTTTCAGCACGTACAGGCAGATGGTCTTTAAATGAAGCAGATGATAAAACATAAGTTTTTGTGTATGTCTTTTTGAAACAAGGTTTCACTATCCAAGTCAGTTTAGGCTGGCCTCAAACTCACAGCAATCTTCCTGCCTCAGCCTTCCACATGCTCAGATTACAGACCTACGCCACAACTTGCACAAGGTATATTTTGGCAATCCCAAATCCTTTATCTTATCACTTATCCACATAGGTTTATCAAGTATGTACTTGTCTGTAGGACAGAGAAGGAACATGGCATATGTTTGGTTTATCAGATGCCAAACTATACCAGAGAACAAGGAAAATATCCATTTAAGAAATTCAGAACCGCTGGAGATTTAGCTCAGCGGCATAAGCGCCTGCCTTGCAAGCACGTGGTCGTGAGGTTTGATCCCCGGTACAAAAAAAAAAAAAAAAAAAATTCAGAATCATGCTTTAGAACTGCCTTTACTATCTTATTTTGGGGATTTGTTTTCCCAGACAAGTTTTCACTATGTAGGTTTTAGGTTGGGCTTGCTTGAACTCACTATGTATCCCAGGCTGGCCTCAAACTTGTGGCAATCTTCCTGTCTCACCTTCCCATTTGGACCTTTTAGTATCTCTTAAAACCTAACTAGCCTGTACATTCTATTCTAATTAGACACAGCTCTATATACCTAATATTATATGTAAATGTAATTTCCCTTCTTCATAAAATTCAAAGTGGCACTAGATGGCAGCAATGGAACAATTTTTAAAAGGATTATCTTGACTCAAAATTTCTCAGTAATTTTTGGAAACTAAGTGAAATTTCTCTGCCTACATACACCATCATCCCCAGAACGTGTCAACTCCTACACTGCTTCTACATCTATCTGCCTTGCTTCTCTTACTGCTCTACCCCATACAACTGTCACATTATTTTCCTCTTGCCACCTTCTTTCTACTCGTTATGTACTGCTATAGCTTTCATCATGCATCTCCCTTGTCTCTAGTGAAGGTCAATATATGTGCCAATGTATTTGAAAAAAATTAAACACACAAAACAATCCAGAGAGTATTTTGTTCTGTTCATTACGGCTCATTTCACAAAAATATAAACACCATCTCTCAAGGTGGATTTCTAACAATGGAAGTACAAGGTAGTGGTTTTGAAGGCATTCAGAGGCAAAGCAAAACAAAGCTATTACTAGATAAATTTGGTTAAGTTGAAGAATCAGGGAGAAAGGAGGCAATTCAATAAACGGTGATAGAAGGTAACTACTTTAAAATGTTGGAGCTTGGTATGGCAGCACATGCCTGTAATCCCAGGACTTGGGACATTAAGACAGGAGGATCATTAAGAGAGTTCAAGGCAACACTGGTCTAAACTGAACTACAAAGCAAGACCAAAAAGGTAATGTGATTGTCAAAACCCAAATAACAGGATCATAAATAAGTTATGGGAAAAAGGATGTAAAATTTAAAACAAATGGATCATAAATATAAACTTACGGAAATGAATAAAACTAAGACTGTTAAATCTATATTTTTAACATGTTAGATTGGAGAAGTTTCTACTAATTAAGAAAACTGCCACGTATGCTAGATGCTTCTTGGAAGAAAAAACATGGCTTATAAAACTTCAAATCATAGTAGAAAACCAAAAAAAATACCTTCACATTACTCTTCAACTGGATCTGTATATGGGAAAATGCTATCAAAATTTATGGGACATTCATTATACAACACAGGATTGTTAAGGTTTTGTTTTTGTTGTAGCTGTTTCTGAGAAGCCCAGGCTGGCCTCAAATTCACAGCAATTCTCCTACCTCCACCTCCCCAAGTGCTAGGATTACAGGTATGGGCCACCACACCAGGCCCAAGATGGGTTTTTCTAGGTTAAGAAAAACACCACTTGAGTCTTGACTGGACACTAAAATAGACTAAAGACTTTTTGTGACTAAAGAATTTAAATATGGAACGTGAGACATAGTATTAGTGAATTAAATTGTTTTAATATTTTAGCTATACAAGTTACCTCTATCCTTATACAACAGCCATGATGAAGTTTCCTAAGTAAGCTCACAACTTTCAAATCCTTCAGGAGAAAAACTTTTCAGGTAACAACAAATAGAAATTTACATAGTTGCTATCAAAACAATGACAGAAAGCTGAAAAAGGAATGGTGTGTCCTACATATGTACAAACCATCTGCTCAAATATTTAAAATCACACAACAGAGCCAGGCATGGTGGCACATGTCTGTAATCATAGCACAAAGGAGGCTGAGGCATGAGGACTGCTGAAGTTTGAGGCCAGCTTGGGTTATATAGATCTGTCTTTGAAAAAAAAAAAAAAAAATCTATGGCTGGGGATTTAGTTCCTCAGCATAAGCGCCAGCCTGGCAAGCATGAGGTCATGAGATCAACCCCCAGTACGGCCACCCCCAAAATTAAAATTCTACTATAATAAATGGGAAAAATGGTACATACCATTTAGCAACATCTCAGAAAACAAAACTATACCTATTAACTGCCACTTCACAATTTAAGAATGTTCATCAATGGGGTAAAAGCAGAAACTGGCCTTTTCAGTTACTACGCTGCATGTTGCTATAGATTCAGTTGAATAAATGAATTCTGGTGTGAGGGAGTTAGTAAGAAATGAACTAATAGTCTCCATATATGCTGAGCACACTGTTATCAGTGAACTGTGACTCCTGACAATTAAGAAGCAAACAATGAGAACTAAGTTCATGCATTTATTTTAAGATACTAAGCTGGGCATGGTGGCACACACCTAATGCCAGCTACTTGGGAGGTAAAGGCACAAATCTAAGGAAACCAGGGACAACTCAGATTCTGTCGCAGTGTTTAAAAATATAAAAAGTACTTACTGCAAGCACAGCTCACTGCTAAGGTCCTGGGTTCAATCCCCAGTACCATGGAAGCAAAAAAAAAAAAAAAAAAAAAACACTGAACTGTAATTTCCTGTGGCAAAAAATATTCAAAAATCATAGAACAAAAATGTTTTATTGGAGTACTAAATGGAAAATATTTATAATATAGTGGGGTCTTCAAAACTAGACAGAAACTGAGCATGTTAGTGCATGCCTGTAATCCCAGTACTCAGGAGGCTGAGGCAAGAGGATCCAGAGTTCAAGGTCAGCCTAAGCTACAAAATGACTTCAAGGCCAGTCTAAAATGAACTGTAGTTGAAATCCTGTCTCAAAACAACTAAAAAACAAAAACTATAGATGGAGCCCGATTTGATAGCACATGTAGGAAGATCATCAACAGTTCAAGTTCAGCATGAACAACATAATGAGTTCAAGGATTGCTTCGACTACATAGTAAGTCTTTCAAAAAATAAAAATACAGATGGTCTCTCAAAAAATAAAAAGTACAGATGGTAAAAATTCTGTACTGCTAAAACATTCATATATGTACACTTGAAGCTATATGCAGAATGTTGTCAGGACATCAAAACTTTGATCATGACTGTCTCAGTGTTAATTCCTGCCAAGATATTTACCTGAGTGACATAATACAACAATAACGAGAACATGTTTTCCAAATATCAATGTTGATTTGAAAAAAAAAATACAGCAGAAAATCCTCAAAAATCATTAAATGAGGCAGTGCACACCTGGAATCCAACAGATACATGAGGCAGATTTTGAGTTCAAAGCCAACCTGGACTACATGGTGAGAACACAGCTCAAAAACAAAAACAAAATTCCCCTTTCCTCACTAGATAGTCCTCATCTAATGGCCTGTTTTAACAACTTTCAGGTCCTGCTGCTTGCGCTTATGACCTTTTTTTTATAGCTTATACTGATCTTGTGCACAAAGCACCAGTGTCTTTATTTTGTACAGTTCAACTTTACATAGAGTATTTAATTTCTGCTGACTGTACTGAATAGTACTGTAGTTTTACGTTGTTATACATTACAGTACTGCATGAAACTTACACAAATATAAGCAAAGTCATTTAGCTGGAGTTTTCTTTGGGGGTATTTGTTTTAACGTGCTTTAAACACACTTCCTCATGTAGCCAATTTATTTAATGACCTACTCACAGGACGGTAACTGAGTCAATAAACACAGAATATCTAATAACAAACTCTGCACTGCCAAAGTCCAGAATTCACAACCCTAAAATACTAAATTCTTTGTGTGTGTGTGTGTGTGTGTCTTTTTGAGACAGGGTCTCATTATGGCCTTGAGCTCACTCTGTAGCCCAGGCTGGTCTCAAACTCACAATGATCCTCAGGCCTCAGCCTCCAGAGTGCTGGGATTACAGGAGTGAGCCACCACGCCTATCTTACAATACTAAATTCTAAAACTTAATTCAGCTCTTCTAATTTCTTCTCCATCCACCCACATAAATCCAATTTTCTTTGACACAAAAGTATCTTCAAATTATTCTGTATCCCAGCCCTTTTCCATGAAAGCAAGAAATTGGGCCTAATTATATTAACACTGCTGCTCCTACTTACTTACGCACTGACAACACAAGCAGAGTCCACCATTAAGCAAAACTTTTATAACCATTTATAAATACTAACCCTCTGAATTGTGACAATTTTTGTTGGATTTTTAACCAAGTAAAAGACTTCATGTAGTACAGTATTTCATATTCTTGTACGTCATACTGAAGAACACTGGTACAGCCTGAAGAACATTTTATACTTTCATTTTTCTATAAAATTAATCCACCTCGCTCACTGTTGGCTTATGACATTTTCAAACTTACAAAACATATTGCCCAATAACAGAGCAAGCCTGGCTGTTCCAACAACTTGCTGGAACTACGTCAGCTACGATTATTGGCACCAACAAAAATGGGGTAAAACAATCAAGTGATAGAAGTATTTAAGGTCAGTGAGGATGAAAAAAATTTCAGCATCAGAATAAAGGAAATACACATTAAAACAAATACCATGGTTCATCTGTGAAAAAAAACATTTGTAGCTTTTGGTTGTTCAGTGTCACTGATTTTTGACAGTTACTTCGCAGTCAGTTTCACTGTCCTTAAACTATGTACAAGATGACCTTTGACTCAGGACTCTTCCACCTCACTAGGTGTGAATCACCACCCTGCCTCTCCTGTTCTTTTTGAGATAGGTGATCCCAACTGACCTCAACCTCCTAAGTAGCTCCAAGTACCACACCCAACTAAAAAATTTAGATTATACTATTTACTATGTAAGCAACATGCATATAATAGTAACTGGGCAAAATCCCAGCACTGGCTGGGACAGGAGAATCACTGAGTTCCAGGCCAGCGTACAGGCTACCTAATGAGCATAAGGCCAGTATGTATCACATAGAGAACATAGCAAAAAAAAAAGGTAAGAAAGCTCTTTTCATATAATTATATAATTCCAATAGTATCAACCTCTGCTGCATTTCCAGACAATTTTAAGTACTCTCCCAAAAGCTGAACTGAGCATGTTACCATGCCTATAACCCCACCAGCCCTTGATTAAGCATGCATGAGGCCCTGGGTTAAAACTGCAGGGGAAAAACTACTTTCAGCTCAGTAATTTCACTTTTGAGAATTCAAGTGAAAACGGTGTGATGGCAGGGGATGTCTGTAATTCTAGCACTAGGTTGGGTTAGATGAGGCAGGAGTATCACTGAGTGCAAGGCCAGCCTGGGCTACAAAAGAATTATTCAAGTAAACAAGAAAGATATTTTGATAGTGAAAAAAATTAAAGCAAGTACCTAACAGTGCTAAGTAAACTTCAATTTATCAATTCAACTGAGTATTTTTAAGTGATACCATATTGACACAGACATTTCCAAGATGTTAAGATGCAATATACAATTTCACTACATATATACACTAGGGTATTAAATGTTCTCAATATGGAGTGGAGTAGTGAGATTTCTGAGTATTTTCTCAATCAAATGCACACGGGTAGAACAAAGTGTTGACTGGATACTGTATCACCTAATTCAAGGTCTCATGTACTTAAAGTACAAATTGACAGATGTTTCTAGTATCACCAACCTTCTTAACTGTTTACATCAGGCCTAAAATAATGAATCAAAACCCTGTATTTTTTAGTCCATCATGTGACAGCAACCTTCCTCTTACATAGTAAAATCTCTAGTAATTCCATTTACTCTGGGGGCTGGGGATTTAGTTCAGTGGCATAAGCGCTTGCCTTTCAAGTGCACCATCATGAGTTGGATCCCCGGTACAAATTAAAAAAAAAACCAACTAATTCCATTTACTCTGAAACATTTTAACTCACTTGAAAACCAGGGATTCTTGATCTACTACAAGTCTCAAAAAGCAATCAGGGGCTGGGGTTTTAGCTGAGCTGCAAAAGTGCCTGCCTTGCAAGCACATGGTCCTGAGTTCCATCCCCAGTACCAAAAAAAAAAAAAAAAAAAAAAGCAATCAGAAATATATAAAAGGATTCAGAATGAAGTCAAATCTTGACTGCACCCAAAACATCAAGGTCAAATGCAATATGCAAAAATTAAAACATTAAAGATAAAGTTCTAATAAGTAAATATCTAATTTAATGTAAATGAAAACCTGTCAGTGATAGTGACCCTTCTAGAGATAGTGTCACTTATCACAAAGTGCCAACACTGCCATAAGTAACACTTTTGGTCTTCAAAGAAAAACACAAGCCAGGCAATAATTTCCGCACTTGGTAGGCTGAGGCAAGCAGATCATTGCAAGTTTGAGACCAGCCTGGTATACAAAGTGAGCCCAAAGCCAGCCTGAACCGCATAGACACCCTGTCTCAAAAAGACAAAACAAAAAACAAAACAAACAAAAATAGTAAGACACATGCCATGCCATAGGTTCACTCCCAACCTACATAAGATCAATAAAATGGTTACTGTGAATTCCCCTAAACAGGAAAGAGCATTTTTGTTTTTATGAGACACTTAAGAACTTAAGGCTCTTGTCTTAAGCCAGAGATCTGTTTCAAGGGTCAACCAAAAAAAAAAAAAAAAAAACCACTCACAAAAGCAAACATGCAGTCTAAATGAAAGGTTTGGCGTGTATTTTGCTGCTGTGATTTTTTTAATGCTGGATAAAATGGTTATGTAACTTAGAAGTTCCAAATCCACTTTAATCTGCATTATTATTCGGGTAGCACTAGAGACTGACAAGGGCATACTACTGTGCTACATCCCCAACCTTTTTAGTTTAAGATGGAGGTATTACAATTCTGGGGAAATGGTGGAATGCTAACTTAATAAACCAGCCTTTCCAAGATTTGAAATCCAGACAGTGGAATGTAATTTGCCAGTAAACAGTCAACAGGCTTTTAAGCTGAGGTCCTCCTGTTTCAGCCTCCTCAGTAACTTGGATTACATCATACCCAACCAAATTCACTAGTTTTTTGTTTTCTGTTTTTTTTTTGTGGGGGGGGTAATACTAAGGATTGCACCTTTGGTCTCGGATAAATTGTTTTGTTTACCTTGTCTGAGACAGAGACTGCAGTATTTCTAAGGAAACCATGACCAGAAAAATTTTACTTTCACCCGTCAAGGTGGTTCATACCTATAACCCGAGCACTTGGAAGGCTGAGGCAGAACTACAGAGACCAGTGCCACATAGTACATTCAATGTTAGTTTGAAATACATAGGGAGACCCTGTCTCAAAAAAAAAAAAAAAAAAAAAAAATCCCTGGCATGGTAACACAAGACTGTAATCCCAACACTCAGGAGGGCTGAGGTAAAGGATCTTCATGAGTTCAAGGCCAGCCTGCAATGAATGGCCAGACACTATCTCAGAAAAAGAAATCTACTTCCACTTGAACAAGGGTGAAGCATCCATGTGGTTACCTGAACAGGAGGCTGATGCATGGTGAAACAGGTCAGAACTACTCTTGATCTCTCACTTTAAATTATGGTATCACTGATGAGTGAGCCCATGGCCATGCCTAGGCAACACATGCATCACTCTAGCAATGAACTGTACACCCAGCAACCATTTAATCTTCTAGTATTACTTACAAAAGTAATACATACATATGGTCTATTTTTGTTAAGACAGTCACTAAGTAGTTCACACTGGCCTTGAATTTGCAACAGTGCTGGGGTTAATGGTATGTACTGCCACACACCACTGTTTTTTGAGACAATGGCTTAGCTCTTAAATTGCACTGATTGGCTAGATGCGCTAGACTTTGCCATCTTCTTGCCTCGGTTTTTCAAAATTACGGGAATTACAGACCCACTATGCCCAGTCTACAATCTTTGTACTTAAATACTTAATGAACAATTAAAGGCATGGTGGTATACACTTGTAATTCCAGCACTTGGGAGCCAGAAGCAGTAGGATCACCATGAGTTCAAGGCCAGCCTAGAAGTCAATTCAAGGCCAGCCCGAACTACACAGCAAGAATCTGTCTCAACAAAAACAGCTGGTCACAGAATATCAATATATAGTATGATCTACATAAGAACTGATAAAATGTATTTGAGGAAGATATGTTATTTCTTGGTTACTAGCCTAAATAGTATCACCATTTATCAAAAATGTTTTAAATTACCTGCTAGTTCTATTCATAATTTGACGAAGCTACTATTTCAAATTTTATACAGAAAATAAGCCTTTATAAGGCTTCATTTTCAATTTACATAAAATGTAGCTGCAATGGTGTCTTCTCTCTCATCAAATATCAAAAACATATGGCCAGAAGTCCATCAAAATTCTCAATCACCTATCGCCTAACAAAGAACAACAAAAAAGTGAAAATGCTACAAACCAGTGCTTGTTTCTTTTGGGGGCTGAGGGGTTCACACAGGGTCTCAGCCTGGCCTTAAACCACTATTGTAATTGATGCGATTACAGACATGCATCATGTCTGGTCAGTAATTTATTTAGTATGTACACAACTTCTAGGGCAGGGAGTAAGACTTTTGGTATGACAGATGATCACGATACTACACTGGAGCAGATCATAACAGGAAGAGCCAGGAAGAACTTACTCATGAGACTTGTTTCCTTATTATAGAAAACTTCAGTTATTAAGTAACTGCAAATTGAGAATTATTTCTAACAAAATTGTATAAAGTCCCCCACAGCCTGTAATGTAGTCTTATCAAAACCCTTACATTATGCTGGGGATTTGGCTCAGCTGCGTAAGCGCATGCCTGGCAAGCACCATGTCATAAAATCAATCCCCAGTAACCCCCCCCAAAATTTACATTTCTCATATTTTAGAAAATACAAGGCTTTTTGTACACGTCAGTAGAATGTGGGGAAGCAATTGTCCATCAAATCTAGTATTTCTACATAATACATATGAAGTCACCATATAGAACATAGACTAAGGGTAGATATACATGTAGAGACTCATGCATGCATAGCTGTTTACACTCTCACTTGTTTGAACATCTACAATGTATGCTTTAATTTTGTAACTTGAACAACTATTTCTAAGAGGACAATATATAATTTACCCACTAGTTATTTCTTACTGTTTATTTTTTAAATTCTGTATTATCTCTACCCTTTACATGTTTTTCTCTTAAAAAAAATAGAAAACACAGACTAACAATAATAAATTAAAATGAGGTATTCTTGCCAAATGAGTCTGTGGCAAACCAATAGAAATTGTCCAAAATTTTTATATTTATGGATAAAAGACTTTAGCCCTAAGGAAAGGAAAAAGAGAAAAAAAAAAAAGAAAAGAAAAAAAGGAAACAAAGCTTCTGTAAATAAGGAGGGGGCATCCAAGTGTTTTAGTTTTTAGCGTACTCCTGAAATCTCAGCAATCAGAAGGCTGAGATGAGGATCACATCAAGTTCAACACCAGCTCGGTTACAAAGTGAGCTCAAGGCCAGCCTGAATGAACTATATAGCAAGACCCTGTCTCAAAAGGAACCACCCCCCAAAAAGGAAGGGGAGACAGGTTAAAGTGAAGGCAGGGGCATAGGGAAAAACAACCAAGTTGTACAGGTCCAAATTCCCAATAATGAATGTGATTATTATGTACCAATAAACTTGGTATATACAAATGTACACCAATAAATTAAAAAAAAACTTTAACCCAGCATAAAAAAATAATATAGAATCTGTGAAGTTTTTTTTTGAGACACAAATCTCACACGTACTTAGAACACTCACAAGCTCAAAATTCACCTTCAGCCTACAGTGCTGGGATTATAAGCATGCTTTTCCTTGCCCAGTTAGCCCTAAGTAATTTATAATTAAGAAATCTAAATTCAAGGTATTACTGCACTCTCCATTGTTCAAACATAAATGACTACTATCTGTGAAATGCATCTAAAAATACAGTGGACTCTCCTTCATCCTCAATTTGACTCTAGCACAAATAAGGGTAACTAAGAACCTAGCTCAAAAAAAAAAAAAATCATACATTAAAACATTTTTTTAGTTAAACACACACCTGTAATTCCATTTACTCAGAAGACTTAGGTGGGAAACTGAATTCAACATCCCCGAAAAAAGGGTACAGTGGTAACTATTCTAAACATGTGTCTTACAACAACCCTCCCAAATTTCACAAAGAATTGTTAGAAAAATAAATTGGGAACTCCCATATTTAGTCCTTAATGCAGTGGGGAATCCCTTCCTCAGTCCTCAACACAGTTTTAGATATTTAATGGTTAAGGACAGTGATTATCCTAACCGCCAGGGATGGGGCACACACTTCTAATCCCAGCTCAGAAAGGCTGAAACTCCAAATTTAAGGCCAACATGGGCCACTACACAGCAAGACCCTATCTCTGAAAAATAAAAATGAAGCTGTACTTTAATAGTTCATTGCTTTAATTTAGTGAAACAGTACTGAACATATTTCTGAAGAAAATTTAATACCAGTACTTAAGCTGGAGGTGGTGGCACACTCCTGTAATCCCAGCACTCAGAAGGATGAGACAAGAGAATCGGTCCAAATTTGAGACCAGTCTGGGTTACAAAGTGAGCCCAAAGTCAGCCTGAACTGCATGGCAAGACTGTCTTAAAAAGACAAAAAAAAGGGGCTGGGGATTTAGCTCAGCAGCATGAGTACCTGCCTTGCACGTGCATGGTCGTGAGTTCCAACATCAGTAACAAAAAAAAAAAAAAGCTAGTACTTTCAAACATTAGGTATTGACTGCCTATCCTTTTTCCAGCCTAAACAATGGCTTTTGAGCACTTATCATGACTCAAGGAACCAATTAGACTTTTAAAGTTGGAGAAGTGCCAAGTATGGTGGCACACAACTGTATTTGCAGCTACTTGGTGTTCTTTTTTGGTATCAGGAATTGAACTCACAACCTCACACTTGCCAGGCATGTGGCCTATGCCTGCTGAGCTAAATCCCCAGCTCATTCCCTGCTACCTGGGAAACCGAGTGGTTGAGGATCAACAGCCCAACCCCAAACTGGCAAGAATGAGACCCAGTCTTAAAAAGTAGAAAAAAGGAAAGCCGGACAAATACATGGAAATTCATTATACTAGTCTCATGTATGTATGAAAATTTCCCTGTTAAAAGATTTGACACCAAATATGTATGTGTATGTATATCTGCAAAAACAAGTCAACTTGACAGCCATGTTTTCTTCAGAAAAATCTCTACCTAACTGAACATTTTTACAACTCAAACACCAGAGACAATGAGTAAGGCAAAGCAAACCTTAAAACAGCAAAAACGAGTAAAGGTAACTGATAAAACACAGCAACTAGAAATTAAGTTTTAGTCAGGCATAGTAGCACAAGCCTATGTGTAATATACCAACATGAGAAGTCGGAAGCAGGACAGTCTAAGTCTAGGCTATATATCAAGCAAGTTAAAGATCAGCCTCAAGTACCCAGCAAAAAACTCCTGTTTAAAAAAAAAAAAACCCTAGATATTAAATGCCAGTATTCAATAATATTGTCTGTTAAGTAAATTTACTACCAACCAAACCTATTTGCAAACAGCTTTAAAAATCTGTGTATTTCCTTTAACAATTATACAATCATACCTTAATTCTAAAAAGATATTTACAAATTTAGTGTTAAGATTATCTTGAACTTCATGAAAAAAAAAAAAATCAAGGCCCTTCAATGAAACAATAAAATACAGTATAAATAGTGTGCGTGTTTGCAATGCTATGCTATTTTTCTTCCAGTGTTGAGAATTAAACCCAAGGCCTCTCATGTTAGTCAAGCATGTTACAACTAAGTTTCATCCCCATCCTACTAAAATTTTTAGATCTGTATCTAATACAATGTTCATACTGAACAATGTATCTTGTTATATTAAATATACATGCTACACAATGAGCTTTTTGAAAACTGAATACATATATGCAAAAAAATCTTTAAAAACCTCAAAAAACACACAGCAACTTTTGACTACAATGTCAATTTTGGGGGTCATTTACACTCTGTAAATGTTTCTTTAGTATGTAACAATACAGAATAGAGGTACAATGGGAGTATCTTTATTAAAAACCCACCTGAAGCTGAACATGGTGGCACATACCTCTTCCCTGGGCAACTTAGTAGTACACTATCTCAAAAAACAAACATAAAAGGGTATTGTAGCTTTCCTGACAAACCTGCCATGCTTCCTCCAGGCTATACTCTCATCTTCCTTCTTTTACTCAGCCCAAGCTTACTCTGCAAAGTCAGTGTCTCCCTCACTCATTTTTAAATAAATGTTGCCACTATTTTAAAATAAGATAAAATAAAAATCAACAAAAACCTGGAGTTGTAGCTCAGCCACATACTGCTTCTATTCAACTCACACACAAAAAAAAAATCCACCAATTACAAATTATCTGACAGTCTTTCTTTTTAAGAGAAACCATTTTCCTGCCTTCATTTTAGCCATAAGGCTTTGTTAGTACCAAAATCACATAAGTAATGATCCTACTTAAGAGGAATAATAGAGGGAATGACAGCGCATGATGAGCGGTCTTATCACCTTCAGAACATAATTTTACATTTGCTGCAAGTCTGCAGCCAGCCTGGGCCATATAGGGTAAGGCCAGTCTAGACTAATAGTGAGACCTGGTCTCAAAAAACAACATTCACAAACAAAAACAAACAAATGCCAAAAACCCCATATAATTTTACTAACATACCCTGGGAGAAATTACGTGTAAAGTGTACTCAATTAGCAACAGATGGTAGCAGGCACTCTTGTAATTCTAGCACTACAGGAAGTTGAGGAAGGAGGACTGTCACCAGTCTGAGGCCAGCCTGGACTACACCACAGTGTGAGTTCAAGGCCAGTCTGAACTGCATGGTGAAACCCTGTCCCCAAAAGACCAAACAAAGCCAGCCAAACACTACTCAACTAAAGTATTACTATTCAGGACTGGCTAAAAAAGCCAAACCCTGGGGGTTCAACTACTTTCCAAAGAAGTAAAAGCAGCTCTGGAACCAACAGTTAATGTGAAGAGAAACAAGAATATTTCAGGCCAGTCAAATTAGAAATAAACTAGGTTAAAAGGGAAAACATCCAGATGTTCTTTAATCTGTTACTGGTATCTCTTGAAAATTGTTAATTAGAAGCAAAATTATACCATGTTACTCATTGTAATATTGACATAGACTCAGCATATAAAGCAAAGGTCTCATGAGAGCTCTCTTAAATCCAGTTTCTCTGCTTAGATTATGGCTGTTAACTGGACATCCATCTTTAGACATCAAGGCCTTCAACACACACAAACTCTTAACAAATGAGTTGGTCTAAGTATAAACCGCATTTTAAGTGGCCAAGTGTGGTGGTGCACACCTGTAATCCCAGCACTCAGGTGGCTGAGGCAGAAAGATTGTTGCAAGTTGAAGGCCAGACTGTACTATATGGTTGAGACCCTGTCTCAAAAAGCCTCCCCTGGGGTCTGGGTAGATTTAGCTCAGCGAGATCATGAGTTTGACTGGGGCGGGGGGGCCTTCCCCACACCCCAAAAAAGCATTTAAGGAGATAAGATCTTCAGGGCTAACAGAGATATGACAAGACCATGATGGCAGCTTTTACATAAAAATCTGAAAGTATTAAGGAGTCTATAAACTTTTCAATGAACAAAAGTAAATTTCAATGGTCTGCAGTTTGAACCTATGTCATGTTCAAGACATCAGAAGGCTAATGTGCCTAAAGCACAGTATACTGGGCTAGTGATTTAGCTCAGGGGTTCAAGTGCTTGCCTAGCAAATGCAAGGTCATGAGTTCCACCCCTGGCACCCCAAAAAACAAACAAACAAACAAACAAACATAGCATAGTATATTAACAATAAGAGAAAATGGCCAGCACAAGGTCCTGAGTTCAATTTCTGGTACCAAAATGAGAACATGGACCCAGCAGATCCTGTAGCACACCCTGCAAAACAGTACAATTTTTTACTTTAGTGCTGCAACAAGCAGCCACTTGTTGGAAGCATGAGGTCTCTTAAGCAATGTATTCAAACAGTTTACTTTGTTTCTTTTTTTTTTGGTACCAACAATTGAACTCAGGACCTCATGCTTGCCATGTAGTTCAGGGTGGTCTTCCTTGACTGTGTGTCTAGGATGGCCTCATTAAACTCTTGAAAATCCCCCTCTGTCTTGCAGGAGTGCCAAGATTACAGGCATGCTTCACCACGGCCAGTTAAACATTAAATTTTGATGGAATGCATTTAATAAGAGTATATATTATTTGGTAGAAACAACAAAAATGGAAACCTAGTCTGGCTTGCTGGCCCTTACCTATAATCCCTGCACTCCGAGGCTCAAGAACAAGAATTTCAAGTTTCAGTCTAGCCTGGGCAACTGAGACTGTCTATAAACAAAAAGGGAGCTACAGATGTTAATGTGAAGTCCTGGATTCAACTCTCAGTATCACACAAATTAGTAAAAAAATTAAAGAAAATAAACCATTGCAATAATACACTTGACAATGGTGCACTCAACATGAACCAGCCATAGCAGTGTAAGTGGTGAGGTGGTTTTATCTTTTTGTTTTTTCATGTTTTGTTTTTGATCTTTTTGAGACAATGTCTCAACTCTGCAGTTCAGGCTGGCCTTGAGTCATTTTGTAGCACAAGATGTCCTTAAACTTGCAGCAACCCTCCTGCCTCAGCCTCCTAGAAAACTGGGATTACAACTGCAGCCATCATGCTCAGATGTGATGAATTCTAAGGAATAATTTTCTGAAGAACTGAAAGTGAAGTACCAAAAAAAAAAAAAAAAAAAAAAGGCAAGGACACATACACCAAGTCTTCAGCCTAAGTGGAATGAAAACCAGAATTTCATTAACAAAAAAGGAGCTGGGTGGTAAGGTGGCAGGGGCAGGAGGATGAAGTCAGTCTGTGTTAAACAGTGAGATCAAGGCTATAGTACACAGTACCCTTTCTCAAAAAAAGCAAGTAAAATAAAAAAAGAGACGAAGAACTCAGTTTAAGGAAAGACTAGCCAAGTACAGTTTAGCTTTCGAGGTTAATATGCTTGACATTCATGGAACTGTCAGGTACTAAACTGGATGGATGACAATTTCATTTTAGAACAAAGTCCAGGTTATTCACATAAATTTGAGAATCATGGGCTTGTAGATAGCACTAGACTACATAAAATAACATATAAAGTGTGGATAAGAAATAGGACCTTCACTCCAACTGAAGTAGAAGCACAATAACCTAGAAATGAAGCAAGCAGGTTCATGGATGAGAATGGTATGGCTAACTGATAACCACAGGTTAAGCAAGGTGAGGACTAAAAGGAAGTACAAAATTTAAGAATATACACCTGTCCCTTCCTCCGTGCAGTTTTTGGCAGCTATTTTCCAGTATTGTGTCTTGCTCCAAGGTTAAAATTCTTTTTTTATCCCATTATCTGTGCTTTCACATGAAATATTCCTGATCCCAGCTTGACTATCAGTTCCTTTACTACATGCACCCTTACCCATCATTTTCTAGGCCATTTCCAGACTGCTCCAACGATAACACTTCTAAAAATAAAATCCGTTTTTTTTTCCATTTGGAATCCTCAAATTGGGTGTGACAGTATACACCTACAATCCTAGTACTCAGGAAGCTGACTGAGGCAGAAGGATAACGGGTGCATTAAGAGGCCAGCCTGAGCTAGTTAAGTTCAAGGGTAGCCTTGAACACCAACACTGCAGTTGAGAAAAAACAAAGCATTTGGAGGATAACCCACTTGGGACACCTTCTGTCACTCTCCCAGACAGCTTTCTTTCTCTCAATAAATATATTCTGCTCATAAAAAAAACAAAATCAATAGCTACCAAAAAAATATAAACGCCTTGGCATGGTACTACAATTTTTAATGGTCTACTTCTACCTGAAGATTCAATTCAGATCATCTTAAAATCATTTCCTGACATCTTAAATCAATTAGAAATCGATTTCTGCAGTACTTCTGTTCATTGCTAATCATTCATCTGTCTCCCTTAGTAGGCAGTCTCTTAAAGCTACCAATACTTTTCTATTCCCCAAAGCAGGAAAATATGGCCTATAAAATAAAATGATTGATCACCAAGTTAAATCTAAAGTAAACAGCTGGAGGCAGGCTTGGTGACACCCACCTATAATCCTAAAACTCATGAGGCTGAGTTAGGAAGATGAGAATTCAAGGCCAGCCTGGGCTTAGTGAATTTAAAGCCAATCTGCTCTGCAAATTGAGATCCTGGCTTAAAAAAAAAAAAGTAAGCTGGGCATGGTAGTGTACAAGCCTGTCATCCCAGCACTCAGGAGGCTGAGGCAGCAGGATTGTTGCAAGT
The DNA here is from genome assembly GCA_004027455.1 of Hydrochoerus hydrochaeris. Classification (NCBI taxonomy): domain Eukaryota; kingdom Metazoa; phylum Chordata; class Mammalia; order Rodentia; family Hydrochaeridae; genus Hydrochoerus; species Hydrochoerus hydrochaeris. The sequence continues at coordinate 29,961 of PVLA01008847.1, read as the reverse complement.
TGAAGACCAGCCTGGACTACAAAGTGAGTTCAAGGCCAGCCTGAACTGCATAGTGAGACCCTGTCTCCAAAACAAAAAACAAAAAGGGAACTATCACACAACAGAGAACAAAGTGGGAATCAACACAACTTTGATCCTTAACAGAAAGATCTCAATCCTTTTCTGGGTAACATTCAGGAACTTCTTTCTGCTTTAATTTCTTCCCATTCCATTTTCCTTTCATTTAACTGGATTTCACTTGACTAATCTTACTTTTCTGGCCCGTTTGGCTAGGAAAGGGGTATGTAAGTGATCTACTGCTCTAGCACCCCAGCACAAAGGAGGCTGAGCCAAGAGGATCACTGCAATTTGAGGGCAGCCTGGGCTACAAAAATGAGTTAAAGGCCGGCTTGAACTGCACAGTGAAACCCTGTCTGAAAAGACACACTGGCACGCAAAAATATTTCACTGTAGAGCCAGGTACGATGGCACATTGCTATAGTCCATCACTCAGGAGGCTAAGGCAAGAGCAAAACCATCTCCAAAAAAAGAAAATTCCGTTGTAGTCACTAAAATACTAAAGGTTACAAAAATGTGTAACTCTGGCTATTCACATCATCATTAATCTCTGCATCACTCTTTTGAATCCTCGTAAAAATCCAGGAAGAAGCAAAAAGGCTCTTCTACCACCAGAGCAAACACACTGGACAATCCAGTAAATAACTGGATTCAGCCCTCAATCCTTCTTGATTTGGATGCAGAAATTAAATTTTATCCTGCCGAGATTAAAAACTCTACCTTCCCTTTACTTAATGCCTCAAAAAAACCTTAGTGAGATAACGTTCAATTATTATAGCATGTCTTTTTGTGGTATGATTTTAGTTCAGATAAAAATAATCCAGGAAACTGCCAAACCTAAAGATTAAATGGCACTTTTAAAATATTCCGTAGTAACCTAAAAAATAGGACTTCCTAGTATGTCCTTGCCTTGTTGCTATTAAGATGTTTCAATCTGGAATAAAATTCAGCTCTAATTACCAAAAATTTTCTAATCAGCCCATTAATTACAAACGCATTGTTAGTTACAGTAGTCTACAAAAAGCTGAGTGAGGATGCCTCTCCTGGAAAACATCACAAACTATATACCCAAAAGGTTTAACCTGAACACTTCCAGAGGCTATAACCTACACATCAACTAAAATGAGTCTGTTTCCTAATCTTTGCAATGAAACCAAGTGGACCTTACACCTCTTACCATCACCCAGGAAGGGTGTGCATCTGTTCCGAAGGCCCCCCTGGCTCCAGGTCATCCTGGCTGATGCTGCTCCAGGCTGGGCATCCATGTTGCTGCAGCTTGTGGTTTGTGAGGAGTAGTGTACAGGAAAAGCAGGATGGGATTTCAAGGGAAACAGGAGGAAGATGGCTTTCCAGGAAAATGCCATCACTATAATAGGTGTTAAGTAGTACCACACACATTTTATTGCAGCACACTTTAAAAATTTAACAAATGAAAGATTAAAAATAAAAAAAAATAAAAAAAATTAAAAATACAGACGTCCAGAGATGCTCTAAAACAGTTAAGTTAAAGATCAGGAAAAATAAGGTCACAGACTTAACAGCCAGTAAAATTATTTCCAGTGTGGGGAAGGGGTTGAGGGCAAGGGTGAGGTTGGGAGAGAAGGTTTATATCAATCCACTTAAAAATGCTAATGCCTTTGCTTTCTCTCCCAAGGTATAAAACTCCAAAGTTAATCAGGAGGCCGAAGAAATTCTTACAAACATTCAGAAAAACTCGCTTTTAATCTGGTTAAAAATCATCAGTGTCATTATCATCATCATCATCACCATCATAAGTATAATAATAGTAATAATAAATAATAATAACTAGTCACAACAATAAAAAGGAAATCAGCGGAAAGTCAGGAAAAATGTAAAAAAAAAATTGGAATAACTTACTGTAGCTGAAGATCAAAAAAATCTCACTGTAAAAAAACAAAAATAAAAATAGCCCAGATTAGAAAAACGGGAGGTGAAAAAATGTCAAGTAAGTAAAGTTCATTTCTTTTCTTTCCAAAAGCAGTTTCCACAAAAACCGCAAGGTAATGTTCTCAGTAGCAGACAAGCAAAGCCCTTTCAACATCATCCATCAATCTTAAAAATACACGAGGAAGTAGAGAGGTCAGTTTATAAGAGGCTAAAAGGCTCCTCCTCTAACCCAACTGCTAAAAAATAGAAATATTAAAAATTACATCTTAAATCCAGGTCCCGTTTTTGGAAACAATTAAAAAAAAACACCTGTAAATTTGCTGTAGTGCACACCATGTTGCATCATTATGTATAAAATGTCTTTATAAAATCAGTTTTGAAATGGGAATGTGTGTGTTCTGAAAGGGTGGGGAAAGGAGGTTAAAAATCAAAGCTGAGTTCCAGTGAGTAGGGATGGGGTTCGCCTTGCTGCCCTGTGAAAGGAGAAGGGACAGATTGAGTCAGAGTTCCTCAGAAATGTTGTGCCCTAACCCCTGACAGAAAATATCTGTCTATTGCATCTAACACATTTTTGGTAAAGCATAACATTTCGCTGGGATGGGAAGAGCCTTTATAGAATCATCACTTTTACCAGTGACTGTCTTTACAATTCTTTAACACCAATAGGTTGTTAAAATTAACTAAGTATGTCAACATTCCTTTAGGGGTCTTAAGGAGTATACATTTGAACAATTCATGTTGATAATCAGCAGTTTGGGCAAGGAAAATAAAGAACTAGGCCAACACAGAGATAAAAGAAGTGAACAAATGTCAAATACTGAAAAGGTAAGCAGATTCAAAGGTTTTAAACTTTTAAATCTATGTACTTAACAGACCAAAGGTAAATGGTCTACCATGAAGATACACACTAGAAAGGACTCATCTATTCTCACACTAGAAAGGACTCATCTATTCTCAAAACCAATGAGTTGAGCTCAGAATGGTGGTGCATGCCTGTCATTCCAGCTACTTGGGAGTGAATTCAGCCTGGGCAGCTTGGCAAGACCCTGTCTCAAAAGGACTCCAGGGTTTAATTCAGCAGTAGAAGCCTTGCCTAACGTTCACAAGGCCCCTAGAATCAGCCCACAAACACTGAAGAAAGAAAAAAGAAAAGAGAATAAGTGATCAAACCACAAGGCCTGGAGAGGGAAATGATGTTTTAAGGAGCCCTTTCTGTCTGATTAAGGAAAAAAAATCGTATGAAGGGGAAAACTTATCTATATGGCCACTGAGTATTTAATGTCATAAGCAGATGAAAATATTATGGTCCTTGTGGAGTTTGTGGTTCATTATATATATATATATATATACACACACATACACACACACATGTATCTACATATATATAAATTACAAGGTATGGAATAAAAGAATTGGTATCTAACACAAAATTGATGGTTATATTAACTAGAAGAATTGCAATTAGACTGTTAACTCGCTGTGCAAATAAGTATGAAATGATTCTATTCACATTTCAGTGTTTAGTCATGAAGTCTTATTCACCCTTCAAATTTCAATAAACTCAAGCATCTAATTTTTTTGACAGGGTCTCACTACTTCATTCAGGCTGGCCTCAGATTCCTGACAATCCTGGCTCAGCCACCCCAGTGCTGGGAGTACAGGCATGTGCCACCACACCCAGTTAAGTATTTTAAACTGTGAGGGTTTCTGTGATTTTTTTTTTTTTTTTGGTACTGGGAATCAAACTCAGGACTGGGCGAACTCACAACTGCGCGCTTGCAAGGCAGGCACTTATGCTTCTAAGCTAAATCCCCAGCCCCTCTTTGGTCTTTCTGAGACAAGGATTTCCCTATGCAGTTCAGGCTGGCCTTGAACTCATTAATTAGCCCAGGCTGAACTTGAACTCACAGCAATCCTCCTTCCCAGCCTCCAGAGTGCTGGGATTACAGGCATGCACTACTATGCCTGGTTTAAAACTTTTAAGTTTTTAAACATGGTTCCTTGAGCCAAAGATTGAAAGATTACAGCAACATAATAGGTACAAAAAATTTTAACAAATGTTTTAAAAGTAGACTAACAGCCATGATATATGTTATTTTTACATTTAATCGTGCAAATGTAAAAACTATATAAAGTTTGTGTAAAACTTTAGAAAATATGTATCTGAATGTCTCTTCAGAGTCAGTATTTTGGAACTAACAATGCAACATTTATATCTGGAGTCACAGTCTGAACCAGCTCAAACATGTTCAAGATTCAAGGGTGATGGTACATGCCTATAATTTCAGCACTGGAGATGGGGGACAGGGACATCACAAATTCAAGCCCTGCATGGTCAATTTCGGGAGACCCCGTCTCAAAATTTAAAATAAAATCCAGGAATGTTTAAAAAAAAAAAAGATTCTGGGTTCAATCCCCAGTATCAGGAAAGTTTTTGTTTCAGATGTTAACTTTATGACTCATCTACAAGCAAATCCTTTTGCACATGTGCCACAAACTAAAATAGCAATAGTGTGAAAGCATTTATTTATATCCTTCAATTTCAAAATGTCTCCCCTAAAGACATGTTAAATTGATGCACAACTCAGAAACAACGATCCAAAAGCAACTTATAAGATTTTTCAATTAAAATCACTAGAAAAAGATTATCACTACATTATACTTATTCACAGTACTCTAAGGTTTGGATTCCTTCTGCAAGTACTCTCAGCGAATTGACAACCAACAGCATGAGCACCATCACCTGCCCTTACTACAGATCCAATTCTAAAGCCCCTTCAAGCTAGATGTGGTGGTGCATGCCTTTAATCCCATCACTTGGGAGACTGAGGCAGGATTGCTTGAGGTTAGGGGCCAGCCTGGGCCACAAAGTGAGCTCCAGCCCAGCCTGAAATGTACAGCCATATGCTGTCTCAAAAAGACAAAAACAAAAAAATAAATCCCCATTATACTAACCCAATTAGAACTCTTGTGCTGATCCTGGCAATGTTTTAATCAGCTCTCTTGCTGATTCTGTTATCAGATCATGCTGAAGTTCTCCATGAAAACTGTGAAGAAACCCTATCCCTAGTTATGAATCATTCCTTGCCAGGCATGGTAGCTGACAGCTGTAATCCCATCATCACTTTAAGACTGGGCTGACCTGAAGCAGGAGGCGCCAATTCAAGGACAACCTGAACTACATAGTAAAACCCAGTCTAAAGAGTCTAAAATAAGAAAAAAATCAATTCCTTAATGTGTCTTTCTTCCCAGTGTATTGAGACAGCAAAAAAATGTTTTCCTAATACAAATGAACCTTCCAAGCCCAGTGGCACATGCCTGAAATCCCAGCACTCCGGAGGCTGAATGAAGCAGGAGAATCCTGGGCCAAATTTGAGGCCAGCCTGAAGCACAGAGTGAGTGAAACACATCTCAAAACAAACACAACACAGCAGAGCCAGGGATTTAGTTCAGTGGTATAAGTGCCTGCCTGGCAAGTGCTAGGCCATGAGTTCAATCCCTGGTATATACACACACACACACACACACACACACACACACACACACAGCATATCGTGGAGCACAGGACCCTAATCCCAGCATTCAGAGACTGAAGCAGGAAGGTTAGGTTAACCCCAAATTTGAGACCAGCCTGAAATATACAGCAAGACATATTTTTTTTAAAAAGTTTAGGTGGCCAGGGATTTAGCTCAGCAGTGTCTGCCTGGCAAGAGCAAGGTCATAAATTCAATCCCTAGTACCGAAACAAAAAACAAAAATAACTTTAAAAATTTTTTTTTAAAAACTTAAAAAAAGTAAACCCAAGAATACTGACTGCAATCTTTCACATTCAGTGAATCTTCCAAAGCAAGTTAAAATACAATGACTTCTTTTTCCTTTTCTAAATCTAAAAACTTTGATCAAATAATGAACATCCCTTTTCTCTCTGGTTTTGCCAGATCCTCTAATAAATCTAACACATACAAAATATACTCTTTCTTCCCAGTACCAATGACAATATATATACACTGGAAGTATGAATAATGCTCCTCAAGGACCACTAGTAACATACTGACATGCTGCTTGAAAGCAATTAATAGTAACTAATATAGAAAACATAATTATAAACCTTTCGGCACTTTTCAGCCTTTCACAAGGAATGACTTTAGTTACAGAAATTAAGAGGTAGTCCCCTTATGTTGTAACTATAAAACCAAAATGCAGACGTTTTAACTGATTTGCCCATGATCAGATATAATCACCAAGGCGGATTAAAATCTAATTCTCCTAACTCTAGGCCAAGATTCTTTCCAGTTATACTTCCTGATTAACTAACACCTCTCAAACTCACCATTTATATACTTAATATTTAAAATTAGAACACCTAGCTATTTTGGAATACTGCATACTCCTTGTTTCTAACCATCATTCCATACAAAACAAGGTCACATGCAATGTCAAACTCCAGACATCTAATTATAAACACTATGTTTAAATACTCTACAGAAGGAACAGCAAGTATCAGGTATTCCCAGTAACAATTCACACAGGCAAAAAAAGGTCCTAACATGTAAACAATGTTTACTCAGTTGAGACATTAGAATTGTTAAGATACTAATTTTCCGGTTAGAGTTCCTGATATTAACTCAGAAATTTTTTTTACCTTGGTACATGATGATCCACAGGAACCTCTATTTCTGACACCTCAAGGAAGTGTCCAATTAATTTCAACAACCACCAGTGATTGCTCTACAATGACCTTTGACATTTAATAGATTACTTTCTATTAAATTAATTACTGCCCTCACATTTTACTTCTAATCACTGAGCACAGCAAAAAACTAGCTTTGGTTTTCAGTTTGAGACAGGGTATCTCTCTGTAATCCAGGCTGGCCTTGAACTTGCAATCATCTTCCTGCCTCAGTTTCCCAACTGCAGGAATTACAAAGGTGTACCACCATGCCTAGCCACTGAGAAACTAGTTTTAAACCCATGTATAACACAAATGTTTAGGTTTTAAAAAGTGAAAGGGAGCCAGGCCTGCTGGCACATGCCGATATCCAAGCACTGACAGGGCTGAGGCAGGGCTACAACAAATTCAAGCCCAGGCTGGGCAATTTAGCAAAACCCTGGCTCAAAGTAAAATAGCACTGGGACAGTAGATCAGTGCTGAGTTCCCTCGGTTTGATTTCCAGTAAAGCAAAAATAAAAACCATGTTTGTTGATATCTATTTTCAATCAAACAAATTTAAGGGACAAATCTGCACAATATTAAAGTTAAAAGCATTAACTTTCGTGAAAAGTAACATCAACCAAATATTACACATGAATTTTTAGGGACTTCAATAAGAGAACGAAAATCCTATGTAATTTTTTATTACTTATCATGCTAGGAATTGATCTCAGGATTTGCTGCATACTACAAATGGGCTCCATCACTAGGATACAATTCTGGAGGGATTGACTTGTTTTGTTTTTAGACAGGGAATTGAACCCAGGGCCGGCACTCTATTAGTAAATTACATCCCAAACCTCAATTAATTCTTAATTCACAAAAAAAATTAAGTTTCAGTATCTAGCAAGTAGGCACTTTTAACAGCATTTTTGCCGTTCTAGAAGGTAGGATTCATTCAAAAATACCCTGCGAAATTAAATTTTTACGTTTTTCATCAAAAATCAATACTGTAGTTTTCCCAATTCCAATTTACAAATTTCCAGCTACTTGGCGTTTCCCTAACTTGCTTTCTCCTAAAGATTAAAATACTATTTAAGTACCTAGCATTCCAATTAAGTAAAACTACTTGACCTACCTACTGCTCACATTCCTTAGTTGTGTTGCTACCGATTTCATACGACCCTGACAATCTTATGCCTTAGTTTCTGTGAAAGGTAATACCTACCTGAAGCAAAGTCCCACTAATTTATATTTCAAGTGATTTGTAACCTGCAGATAAAAAAGTCAGCTGTAATTATTAGTGTTAATTAGACTACAAAATTTCCTTTTAAAAACCTAAAAGAAAACTACTTCGAGATCCATCATCTGCTTACAAAGAACAAAATGAAAAACGCTCAATAAAAAACAAATTGTCCGGCATGGCGGCGCACGCGGGGTAAGGGGGACAGAGGCAGGAGGATCGCCTTTAGCTCGAGGGCAGCCTGGATCTCATCGAGAGTTCAAGGCCAGCGTGAACTGCGAAAACAATCCCTCCCCCGCCCAAAAAGACACTAAATCTTAAGGTTAATGTATTACCCTCATGCTATTGCGCAGGATCCAGATTTCAGAGGCTGGCGGGAACACCTATTTGGTGACCCTAACCTACTCCCCCGCCTAAATTTTAAATTTAAGGCAGCCGGCGTGGTGACGCATGCATAAAATCCCAGCAGTCGAGGCTGAGACGGGAGGATCGCCCTGAGTTGAAGGCCAGACGGAAGAGACCCTGTCTCAAAAAATAATAACGTATCAAAAAAGCAAGAATTAAAGACAACAGACGTAACGGAAGGCATCAATACATTAACTTCGATTATGTTAACGAGCATCTCGAGCTTCCCTTTCGCCGTCTCTCGAGGTCTTGACGGACGTAGAAATGGAAAAGAAAAGCAGCCGTTAAACGCCAGAGCGACCAAAGGACATTGTCCCTAACGATAACAGTCTCGAGTAAAGTAGGTTAAACCTACGCAAAGGCTGTGGCCTGAAAAACTCTCCCCACTTCATCCCCAACAAATGAGGCCTGGTTACTTGACCGAGAAGAATTCCTTCGTCTTTCTCTCCCACACCTCTTGGGAGTCCCGAGAAACCCAGCGCATCCCTGCCGTCCTCCCTCTCCACTTACCAAGAGAAGGGCGAGAGAAGAGATTCGATTCCGAATCTCCTACTCCCAGGTTCTACGCGCAGAAGTCGGCTGCTGCTCGAGGTCAGAAACGCGGCCGCAACCACTCGGTCTCCGTCTCTTCACAAAATGGCCCCCGAGTCTCCTCTGCTGCCGAGGCGAAGGCCTAGCTCCCGCCCCACTTCTAAGAGCCTTCCTATTGGCTGTGCCTTTTCTCGCTCCAATTGCTAATTAGACAACTCTACCGCTCTTCACAACTATAACCAATCACAATCAGAGGTGGGTGAGACTAAACCCCACAATTTCCACATGCGTGACAGAAGCTAGTTTGTAACTGGCTACCTTTCCTGTCACTTAGTGCCTGAAGACTGGTTATTGGCCACTGTACCAGACCGAGTGGGGGGGTGGAAATTCGCCTTTGTATCGCGTACCGCTTCACATCCGGGTATCCGGAAAGTCTGAGTGGCGGCTTCACTGTCCAATCTCTGCTGTTTGTAGCGCCTAGCGGAAGGCCGGCCCGCAGCTCGGAATTCCCGCGGTGCGAGGGCGGGGAGCGGGCAAGGGCTGTAGTCAGCGTGCTCGAAAAATCTGCTTTGGCCTCGGGCATAAGAAAAAGAAAACACGCCAAAAGGAAACTTCGTCGCGCTGTACCGATAAATAAAGGCCTCTTCCTACAGTGAGCAGGCAACGGTGATGAACCTGGTGGAGGAAACTAAGCAGCCCCACCGTCCCCCGACCCTTTGTGGTCTCCCGACTGTCAGCTTCCTCCTGGGTATCTGCACTGGCCTCCGGCAGGCCCTTTCCCCTCCGCGGCTCCACCGAGGCGGCCGACTGTCCTGTCCTCTCCAGCACAAAAATAGACTTGTACTTTAAAGCAACACATACGTACAGGAAAAAATTTTTCTAACAGTATTGAAAGGAGTCCATTGAGAAAGGCAAAAAGCTCTGTCCCCGAATGTTAGCAAGCTTTCTTACAAATGCTAAGGCTCCCATCCTCTGCGCTCATTTCTCTCACTAATAATCTACGCGCCAATCACATCGGCCTGGCCCGCGGGAGCTGGTCCTTATACACCCTCATCGCGAGGGCCTGTGTCCCGCAGTCCCTCACTGTCTGAAAGTGCCCGTGCAGAGGCCGGCTCCGCAGAAAAGGAGGCCTCCGGGCCGCTGTGGGGGCGCAAGCGCGTCATCGCCACCAGGGAGGCCCGGGGCCTGGGCCCAGCCCAGAGCCCAGGCCGCGTGTGAGTCAGTGAAGCAGCAAGCTATCAGACATCTTTGCATTTGTACACGTTTGAAGAGATGCGTAAATACGTGAAGGCAGTGTTTATGCGTTAGTTTTGAGTTAATTCTGAGTTCCAGAGAGATTCACAAGAAAACTAGCTATTGCTTTTGCTAAGAGAAACTTTTACCTTTTTCATTGGTGCCTCTTTCATTGGTAACTGAGGTTTTTTTTTTAATATATGCATGCATTGTTTTAAACCAAAAAGCAAAATTAAACAGGGTGGGAAGAAAATTCACTAGATCATTAATAGTTTACCTATTTTTCCAGGACGAGGAAAGAGAATGTTTATATATATATATATATATATATATGGCTGGGGATTTAGCTCAGTGGCTTAAGCACCTGCCTGGCAAGTGCGAGGTCATGAGTTCGATCCCCAGTACCAAATAAATAAAAATAAATATTATATATATATATATATATATATACACATATATATATATGGGGAGGTGGAGCTTGAACAGGAATCAAACTCAGAATCTCATGCTTACCAGGCAGGCACTGTGCCACTGAGCTAAATCCTTGGCCCCAATTTCTACAGTGTTAGGGAGAGAAGCCCAGAGGCTGAGAGGCCTGGTTAACATATAATGCATAGAGCTAGGCATGGTGGCTCACGCCTCTAATCCTAGCACTCGGGAGGTTGAGGCAGGAGGATCCTTGTGAGTTCGAGACCAGCCTAGGCTACAGAGTGAGCTCAAGGCCAGCCTGACATGCATAGAGAGACCCTGTCTCAAAGAGACAACAACAACAACAAAATATATATATATATAATTCATAACACACACACACACACACACATATATATATATATATATATATATATATTTTTTTTTTTTTTTTTTTTTTTCCTCCACCACCGCTCAGCACTAGGATCAAACCCAGAACCTTGTCTCATTCATGCTACACAAGTGCTCTACCACTGAGCTACACCTCCAGCCCAACCTCCAGCCCGGTAATTCATGTAACTTCAGGGATGGGAGGCTGGGTCTCTTTGAGACAGGGTCTCACTATGCAGTTCAAGTAGGCCTTGAACTCACTTTGTAGCCTAGACTGGTCTCAAATTTGCAAGGCTTCTCCTGCCTCGGCCTCTGAAGTGCTGTGATTGAAGGCGTGCACCACCACACCTAATTTTGTAATTCATTTAACTCTTGAGTAACTTTTTATTCTTCACTATTCTTACAGAATAAGCATGTTTACAAAATGTTACACTAACTGTGGTAGCACACATCTGTAATCCCAGCATTTTGCGAAGCTAAGGCAAGAGTTCAAAAGTTCAAATCCTACCTGAACAATTTAGCAAGACCCTATCTTAAAAAAAGTAGGAGGAGCCTGGAGATATAGCTCATTTTCAAAGCCCCCCCCAGACTTTAAAGAAAACCCCAACTCCAAGTATCTCCCTCCTCCTTACCTCCCAACATTCTAATGCTAAATGCCGCTATTGAATGACCATAGGAGGGAAGCTATGAAGCAGACTTCAGTACTAGCAGGATGGAGGTTGGGATAAGGAAACAGAAACAGTAGCTCCTTAACTTGGGCACAAGAGAAAACAAAACTGCGCAAATAGACTTGGAGATTTAATAAGCAAATTTATTAACATATATGGATGCAAAGTCAACACTCAAAAATCAATAGCCTTCTTGTACATACCTAACTCACTCAAAGAGAAATTAGGGAAATATCTTTCACAACAGCATCCAAAAAAAAATTAAATACCTAGGAATCAATGTAACAAAGGAAGTAAAAGAGTTTACACTGAAAACTACAGTACTCTGAAAAAGGAGATTGAAGAAGATAACAGAAAATTGAAAGATATCCCTTGCTCTTGGGTAGGAAAAACCAATATAGTGAAAATGACCATACTCCCAAAATTATACAGATTCAATGCAATCCCAATACAAATTCCCACATCATATCTCATAGAATTAGAGAAAACAATCCTAAAGTTCATTTGGAACCAGAAGAAATCTAAAATAGCAAAGGCAATTCTGGGCAACAAAGGCAAGGCAGGAGCATCACAATCCCTGACTTAAAATTATACTACAAAGCTACTGTGATAAAATCAGCATGGTACTGGCAGGAAAAAAAAAGAAATCTGAGAATCAATGGAACAGATTAGATGATATAGAAACAACAGGCATACTGTACCATATCTTTGACAAAGATGCCAAATACCTTTAGAGGAAGAAAGTTAACCTCTTTAATAAACAGTGCTGAAAAAACTGGGTTTGCATATGCCAAAGATTAAAACTAGACTCATTGGGGCCAGGGATTTAGCTTGAAGGCATAAGTGCCTGCCTGGAAAGCGTGAGGTTATAAGTTTGACCCCTGGTTAAAAAAAAACAAAAAACTAGAGTTATCTTTCACCAAACACTACACTAAAATTGAGATGGATTAAAGATCTAAATATTGCCAGAGGATATAGCTCAGCAGCACAGTGCCTGCCTGAAGAGTACAAGGTTTGAAGTTCAATACCCTGTACAAGAAACAAACAAACAAAATCTAATTTTTTTTTTGGTACTGTGGATTGTCCTCATGACCTTGTGCTTACCAGGAAAGCACTTAAGCCACTAAGCTATATGCCCAGCCCAAAATCTAAATGTTAAAATAGAAACACTTAACCTGCTGGAAAGTAGAATAGGAGAATTCTCAAAGACATTGGTATAAGCAAAGATTTTATGAACAAAACCCCAACTGCAAGGGAAATATTGCAAATATAACTGGGATCTCATCTTATTAGAAAGGTTTAGCAACAGAAATCACCAACAGAATGAAGAGACAACCAACACTGTGGGGAAAAAAAATTTTGCCAACTGTTCCTCAAAGGACTAATATCTAGAATATATAAAGAACTCAAAAAGTCAGGCCCCCTAAATTTAAAGGTCTAATTCAAAAATGAGCATCGGAGATGAATACATTTCTTCATCAGATGAAGAAATAGAAATGGAAAATAAATATATGAAAACCTGTTCAACATCATTGGTCATTTGAGAAATGCAAATTTAAAAAATGCTGAGACTCCAACTCATCCCAGAAAGAATGGCTATTGTAGAGAAATCAACCAGTAACAAAACACTGGCATACCTGTATGGAAAAAAACACATTTCCCTGCTTTTGGTGGGAGTAGTGGGGTGCAATCACTGTGGAAACCAGTGTGGAGAGTCCTTAAAACGCTAGGACTAGAGATTTCATTCAACCTGTCTTGGTATCTTCCCAAAAGAATTAAAAGTATAACATCAATCATGGTGGTGCAATGCCTGTAATCCCAGCACTCGGGAGGCTGAGGCAGAAGGATCATTGAAAGTTTGAGACCAGCCTGGGCTACAAAGTGAGCTCAAGGCCAGCCTGAACTGCATAGAGACCCTGTCTCAAAAAAGAAAAAAAAAATTAAAATGTTACGCCACAACAATATGTATATTCCCGTGTTTTAGTGGCATGGTGTGTAAGAGCTAAACCTTGGAAACAGCCCCAAGACCCATCGGCTGATGAATGGAGAAAGCACACGTGGGTCTTTATCAGCGGTGTACTACTCTGCCATAAAGGGTAAGCTCCAGGCGTTTCTAGCTACATGGATGGGCCTCGAGACCGGACTCTGAGGTAAAACAAACTGGACACGCGTGTGCAAACACCACTTTGTTTCTCTGGTGTGAGAAACCAAAAGTGTAAATAAAGAGCAAGATGTGTTGTAACAGATACTGGGAGACAGGAAGAAGATGTTCCAGTGGAAGGGGACCTAGGGAGGGGGAGAAGGAAAGGAAGGAAAAAGAAGAACTGTGAAAAGAAGGGAAAACGGAAATAAAACTTTTGTGAACAAGGAGGGCAGGGACCAGGGATTCAGCTCAGCAGCACAGTGCCTGCCTGGGAAGTGTAAGGTCCTGAGTTTAGTTCCCAATACCAAAAAAGAAAACAGAAAAAAGAGGGAAAAGGGTTGAAGGGCAGGTAGGTAGATGGAAAAAAAAAAAAAAGAATCAAGTTATATCATCATGCCCAGGGACAAATTCTCTATAATGAATGTCATCATCGTATTTACCTAACGGACCAATAAAAAATATTTTTAAAAAAGAAGAGAAGTTGGGGATTTAGCTCAGCAGCATACGTGCCTCCTGTTAAGCGCTAGGTTGTGAGTTCAATCCCTAGCACCCCCCCAAAAAAGAAAGAAAATGTGACACAACTGAACTTTTTTAGTGTTTTATTTTTGGAGACAGGGAGGGTGTCGCTAACGTAGTCTAGGCAGCCCTCAAATTTAGTGAGACCCTCCTGCCTCAGCCTCCCCAGTGCTGGGATTACAGGTGTGCACCGCAACATCCAGCTTTAAGTGTTTTATGTCTCAATATTCTGATTTATGCACCAGTTATGTCTCAACAATGATAATAGTTCTGGTCTTCAAACTTTGCATCCACCTCAAACTCATTTCAAGGTTATTGTTTCCCCTATAACAAGCTAGCACTGTGCTTTATTTTGTAGTCTTTTTATTTACAAATCCCATTTTGATTTTGCATATGTATGCTAATCAATATTTGATAGACTAATTGTTTGTTACCTGATATGACATTCCATTATACCCATAGCATTCCATGATACTGATTTCTATTATATCAAAAACTTTTTGGCACTGGATAAAATAATAGTGAGAAATTTACATTGTAGAGTTTAGTGAATAGATTATTTATGTTCTACCTTTTCAAATATAAATTCTTCAAATAATAGCCAGGCATGCCTATAATCCCAATACTTGGGAGACTGAGGCAGGAGGACTGTTGCAAGTTCAGGGCCAGCCTGGGCAACCAAGTGAGCTCAAGGCCAGCCTGACCTGAATAGTGAGACCTTGCCTCAAAAAGATAGAGAGAGAGAGAGAGAGAGAGAGAACAAGAAGTCACCAAGAAGCAAGCCCTCCCTGCCAGTTGGCACCATGTGGGGGCCGCTGTGGGGACAGCCAGATGCCAGCCCCTTCCGGCATGTAGGCTGGGCATCAAGAAGAGCCAAACGCTCCCCTCCTGCATAAGTGACTGGCTGCCTGGAGAAACACAGGCTGTGGTGATGGGTACTCAGGTAAAATACAATTTAATGCTTGCAGTGCTTTACTGACTTTGCAGGTCTAGGGCTGGTGGTCTGATCATCTATTCACAGGATAACAATACACACTGTGGCATCTCTGGGGACCTCCTTCTGAGGGTGGTGGCCATTGTTGACTCCCCACTGTCTTGTTTTGAAGGCCTGTATAATTTTCATTATTTTGTTGGGTCGGGCTTTGTTCTGTTTTGTTTTTATTGGCTCTATTCTGCTTTGTTTTGTTTGATTTTTACTATGTCTGAAGGTACCTGCAGCTATTTGGAAGGCAACGAGAGGTAACCACTGTTGATTCGTATTGTTTTGAAGTCCTGTGTAACTTACACTGATTTGTTTTGATTGGCTTTATTCTATTTTGCTTGGTTTTATTCTCTTCAAACAAAACAAAACAAAACAAAACAACTATCTCACACATTGCTATAAAATTACCAATCACTCCTTCTCAAGACTTGCCATGTTTTTCTTTCTCCCCTCATTATTTTAATGCTAAGTGGAAATATCATATTTGTTTTCTTTTTTCTTTCTGTTTTTGATTTTGTGTGTGGGGATTGTACCCAGGGCCTCAGTTCTGAGCTACATGCCCAGCTCATCTCCTTCTGAGTCAGGGTCTCTCTTGTTGGGAACCCCCATTTGTGATAGATCAGGGGTACTCAGCTACGTGACTTAACACCCCCACTCTGCCGTGCCAATGTTGCTGTGACCTCGCTTTAGGCACGGCAGGAATAAGGAAGGTCTTCTGTGTCCCCCCGGCTGTGGACACAATGTTAATAACCCAGCGCTCCTGAGGCAAGATGACACCTTGCCATGGATGGATGGACACCGTCAAAATACAGGTGTTGGGTTGAGAGAAAATCAGGCTCCTCACCAGTGTAATCCATACCCACCCATTTTCTGTGGTCACTGCTCCATGAAACACGTGCCAGCTCTCTGCTGTGTTTCCTGTAGCCAAAGACCCAACTGAGGAGGCAGCCACGCCGGTCCCCTGGAGGGAAACTCCTCCCAGCCCCGCCACCCCGTATGCCCTGAAACTTGTCTCTTTTCCTTTATTCCAAGGGTCTGATCAGCCCTCGGTACTCACTAAATCACTAAGTGTTTTGTGCTGCTGTTTTTTTTAACTTTATTTAGTACATGTTTGCAGTATGTAATGATTATATGCATTATGATGTTAGCAGAATGTCGGGGTCATGGCTTAGCATGAGGAAGACTGAAACCGCGGGGCTGGGGATTTAGCTCAGTGGCCTAAGCGCCTGCCTGGCAAGCGCAAGGTTGCGAGCTCGATCCCCGGCACCAAAAAAAAAAGAAAGAAAAAGAAAAAAAAGAATGAAACCATGGACAGGAGAGTTACTGTGTAAGTAAATTTAGTTAAACGATACAAAAGCAAGAAGGTAAAAGTTATAAAGGCAAAGAAGTAAAACCCCCGATAGCTGGGAGAGGGTTCAGAGTAGGGTTTGACTAGGGTAAATTTTTAAGGATTCAGAAGGGAGGGCAGATCATTGCGTGAGCCATGTAATCTCTATCCTGACTGAGACTGCGTGTGTGTAGTGTTTACACAGTGGCCGCGCACAACCTGCACTCTCAAACCAATGCCCAGACAGCCACAGGACTCCTGCAGAGGTTTTTATAGGATCCCTGGAGGAGGATGATTCAGCAGACTCTGTTTGGGCTTCTTGGCTCCATCTGGGGGCTAGAGTCCTTACAATCTACCAGAATCCTAACTCCAGCCTAGCAAACTCCTGTTACAATGTGGAGTTGGTACATGTGCATGACACATTTCAATTTGAATTTTTTTTTTTTTTTGGTACCAGGGCCCAAACTCCGGACCTTGAGCTTACCGGGCGGGTGCTGTGCCGCTGAGCTATATCCAGCCCACATGACACACTTTAATTCCTCTTAGCCCATGTCCTCTCCACTTTTTCCATCTCTTTGTCCCCTTTCCATTTGCAAATTCCGAATCACTAAATTCTCTGAGATGGGCTCAGCCTTTTGATCCTCAGCATCAAGTCCCCAAGTGATGTGATTAGGGTGTGTCCCATGATGCCCAGTGCAAAATTTAGGACTTTTTTTTTCTGATAATATAAATTTCCCTGTTAAAAAAAAATTTTTTTTTTTTTTTTTTTTTGATACCAGGGATCAAACTCGTGACCTTGCACTTGCCAGCAGGTACTTAGGCCACTGAGCTAACTCTTAGGCCTATCGTAAAAATTTTAATACAGAAACAGTGAAAGTTCCTATGTGTTTCTTTCTCCAAAACCATCCCTTCTTAACTATTTGGTATAGATCTGTATGCATTTTCTTAAAAGTATATGCAGGCTTATTTTTACCTAAATATCATAATACACCTCCTAGACCATAATCTGTTTTTCTCTTTGTTCTGTTTTGCGCTGCTGGGAATTGAAGCAGATACTCCACTGCTGAGCTACACCCTAGCCCTTTCATTTTATTTCAAGACAAGGTCTAGCTAAAATGCTGTTCTGCTTAACTGGGATTGTAGGGGCGTACCACCATTCCTGGCTGTTTTTCTCCAAATTACTGAGACACAGCAAATTTTGTCCATTTCAATACCTAAAGCTCAAACTTCTACAATGTTAACAATATTGCAAACTAGGCACAGTGGCGCATGGCTGTAGTCCCACCACCCAGGAGGCTGAGGCAAGAGGACTGCCGCAAATTCAAGGCCTGCCTAAACTACATAGCAAGATCCTGTCTCAAAAAAAATTTTTTGCATTGAAATCTATGGACACAATAGTTTTTAAACCAATCTCCTATTTCCAAACTTTAAAGTGTTTCCAGATATTGCAGGCCTGAAATCTGAACTTCTGATCTCTGTCTCTCTCTCCTGCTTTTTTGTATTATTTTTGTGGTACTGGGAACTGAACCCAGGGCCCCATCCATGCGAAGAGCTCTATCTTTAAACTAAGCCCCTGAACACCCTCCCTCTTCCTCCTGGCCATCACTTCCCCCGCCCCTCCCCGCCTCTCCCTCCCCTTCTTCCCCTTCCCCTGTCTCTCCTCTTCTTCCTCCTCCTCCTCCTCCTTCTGCTTTAATGCAAAGTACTTAGGCCCCAACCCTTTCCGGAGACATTATGAAAGTAATTCCCTTTATTAAAAAAGACTCATTTATTTCTTACTTCTTCAGTTTCTGTTTTTCTTGCTACTAAGAGTTTTTCTTTTACATTTCCTTTGTCTCTTTTGTCTTCTCCTAATTCGCATCCCAGTAATGACCTAAATCTTGCTGCTTCTAGGTTAAGCCCCTCTTTATCACATTTGCCATCTGTTGTCCTGGTTTCTCAGGTGCAAGATTTTATCCCCCTGATAATTTTTCATTTAGCTAATCTTTGTACCATCTACAAAGTGCTTTTTAGTTGGTAAACTTACATGTCATTATTACAGCTTATTTTACTGTAGCAGCAGAGGCTGACCTTTTGCGCTAACATCTAAATGTTGTAAAAATACCATATAAACTACCTGGCCCAGATCTTTTCAAATGTAGTTATATTTCACACAGTAATTATCTTCTCATGACTGGCTATTATGCAAATTACACAAAGTTTTGTTGTTGTTGTTGTTGTTTGTTTTTTGTCTTTTTGAGACAGAGTTTGACTATGCAATTCAGGCCCGCTCACTTGAGCTCACTTTGTACCCCAGGCTGGTCTTGTACTTACAAGGATCCTCCTGCCTCAGCCTCCTGAGTGCTGGGATCACAGGCACGCGCCACTGTGCCTGGCTAACACAAAGGGTTTTTAAACACTGTTTTGAGCACTTCTCTTAGTGTCTGATGAATATTTCCAATAGAATAATTTTTGTTCAGTATGGAGGATGGAACCAAGGCCTTGTGTGTGCCAGGCAAGCACTCTACCTCTCAGCTACATCCTAACCCTAATTTATTTCAAGGTGGAGCCTCACTAAATTGGCTCCAAGCAGGCACCAAACTCATTATCTTCCTGCTTTGACTTCAAGTAGCTAGTATTGCAAGCATATGCCATTGGCTCAGAAAGACTCTTTTCTTTTGTTATTAGCTAATTGTCATGGTTTATGTCAGTGGCCCTAGGCCACTGTTTTTGCACTGTGTTTTTGCACATGTGTTTGCACTGTGCATTTGTGATTGGTTCCTTGTCTAGCTCTTGGATTGATGGTGTCAGTGCTATACCAGCCTAGGGGTAGAGCCAGCATACAGTGCCATGGCAGGAAGAAGGTGTGTCTCTCTCTTGCTGTTTGCAAGCTGCCATGAACTGAGGACCCGCCATGCCTTGGAGCCAACTGAGTATGGACTGAAACCCTCAAAAACTGTAAGAAATAAGCCTTTCCTTTCCCAACTTTGGGCATCAGGATTTTATCTCAGCGATGAGTAAAAAGTAACTAAAACACTAATCTACAACCTTACCTGCAGAATACTGCTTTCTTATCACCTAAATCTGTACTCAGCTGAGTTTGGGGGTACATGGCTTATAACCCCAGCACCGGAGAAGCTGAGGTAGGAGGATCACTGCAAATTCAAGCCTGGAAGCAAGACGCTGTCTCAAAAAATTTTTTCAATTTATTTTTTATTTTTACTTCATTCATTTTTGTTTCCTGGCCTCAAATTTCTGATACTCTTGGCTCAGCCTCTAGGGGGCTAGGGTTAAAAATTCACACCAACACATTTGGCTTCAAATTTAAAATAAATAAAATAGAGAGATGAAAATGTCCTAAAAGTGATGGTGATGATGGTTGTGGATATAACCAGTAAATTAAAAAAATAACTGTACAGGTGTGTACACACACTGGATGTCATGGTGCATGCCTGTGATCTAGCACTCAGAAGTCTAAAAGAAGAGGAGATGAGGTCAGTCTGGGGCACTTAAATTCAAGTCCAGCCTGGACTACAGAGGTAAACTCTGCCTCACAAACACAAAAATAATCATAACATAGTTGTATTTGTGTGTGTGTGTGTGTGTGTGTGTGTGTGTGTGTGTGTGTGTGTGTTTGAGAAAGGGTCTGGCCTTAGCTCACTTTGTAACCTAGGCTGGTCTGGAATTTGCAGTGATCCTCCTGTCTCAGCCTCCCGAGTGCTGTATTACAGGTATGCACCACCACCCCCAGCTCATAGTTGTAGCTAGGTGCAAGACAGCGCTCTTGGAATCCCAAGAGGCTAAGGCAGATTGCGTGTTTGAGGCTGCCTGGGCTGTTTAGTGAAACCAAGTCTCAAATTAAAAAAAAGTCTAAATTTTTTTTGAGATAGAGTTACAATATATAGTTCAGGCTGGCTTGAATTCACTATGGAGACCAAAGTGGCCCTCAAACTTGTGGTGATCCTCTTACTTCAACCTTCTGAGTGTTGGGATCACAGGCATACACCACCACACCTGGCTTTCAAAATAAAATTTTTTGTTTGTTTGATATAGAGTCTTGCTATGTAGCCCAGGCTGGACTTGAACTTGCTTTTGTAGCTCAGGCTACAAACTCACAGCAATCCTCCTGCCTCAGCCTCTAGAATTCTGGGATTACAGGTGCGTATCACTGCGCCCAGCTTGAAATAAAAATTTAAAAAGGCAAGGAGGTATATATCTCAGTGGTGGGGAGTCTGCGGAGCATGCATAAGGACATGGGTTAAATTCTTAGAATCAAAAAAAAGGAGGAGGGCTGGGGATTTAGCTCAGTGGCTTAAGCACCTGCCTGGCAAGAGCAAGGTCGTGAGTTCGATCCCCAGAACCAAAAAAATAAAAAAGGAGGAAATTTCTTGTACACCTGAAATAAATACATATAAAATATACCACAGTAAATGTTTTAAAACTAAGAAAAAGAGTTAACATTAAAATTTTAGGTGACAGGCATGACGCCACACACCTGTAATTTCAGTACTTGGGAGACTGAGGCACAAAGATCGCTGTGAGTTCAAGCCCAGCCTGGGCTACAAGTGAGTTCAAGGCTGGTTTGCACTAGGTAGTGAGACCCTGTCTCAAAAAAGAAAAAAAAAAAAACAAAAAACCGTAAGAAAACTTTAGTTCCTGTGTAGCCCAGGCTGGCATCAAACTCTCAGTGCAGTGCGGGACTACAGGCACTGCCACCTGCCCGCTACTTAGTTACATTTTAAGTGTCCAGGAAGCACATATGGCTAGTGCAACTGCAAGTACATAAAACCTTTTTTCTCGCTTTCTCTTTCATGTTATTAAAAATACATGGTAGTGTATGGATGTAATCCCAGCACTCAGGGTGAGGCAGGAGGACCCCAAATTCAAATCTAGCCTGAACAATTTAGAAAAGACCCTGTCTCAAAATTTAAAAAAAAATTAAATAAATAGAAGGGATGGGAGGTAGCTCATCTGGAAGGCCCTGGGTTAAATCCCCAACTCTACAAAAATAGACAGACAGGGCTGGAGATACAACTCAGGGGCACAGTGCCTGCCTGGCACGCACAAGGTCCTAAATTTGATTCCCGATATGAAAACAAAAACCAATTTCCTAGGTTGGGAATGTAGCTGAGTTGTATCTCTCCAGCATGTGAAAGGGTTTAGGGAGGATTCTCAGTGTCGCATACAGAAAAAGTTTTCTTTTTCTTTTCTTTTCTGTTTTTATTTTTGTTTTTGTTTTCTAAACAGTGTCTCACTATGCAGTTTAGGATGGCTCTGAGCTCACTTTGTAGCCCAGGTGGGTCTTGAATTTGCAAGGATCCTCCTGCCTCAGCCTCCCAAATGCTGGGATTACAGGCATGCACCACCATGCCCTGTTTTTCAGAAAAAAAAATTTTAATCTGCTTCAAAAATAGTACAAAAAAAAGGCTTCAGCAGGAGAATTTATGCAAATTTAAGGCCAGCCTAAATTGGGTGTAATTCCTGTCTGAATAAACCAAACCAAAACAAAACCAATTTAAAACAACAGTACAACAACCAAAATAAAAAATATGCAAAAATTTTGTGTCCTTATGGGGCTTGGTAGCACACACCTTTAATCCCAGTACTTGAGAGACTGAGGCAGGAAGATTGAGTTCAAGCCCAGTTTGGGGTACATAGTGAGGCAATTATATATAACATATATGTTATATATATATATATATATCTGGCACTGGAACTTGTACTCTGGGACTCTGCACTGAGTTATATCCTTAGCTCTTTTAAAATTTTGATTTTGAGCAAGTTCTCACTAAACTGCCCATGCTGGGCTTGATCTTGTAGCCTCAGTCTCCCAGATTGCCAGATTACAGGCATGTGCTACCAGTCCTGGTTAGGTAACAAATGTTTTTAAAATTCAAGACAAGTAGCAATGAAAGCAATTTGAATGAATTTTTTTTTTCTTATTGGTACCGGGGATTGAACTCATGACCGCCTGCTTGCAAGGTAGGCGCTTATGCCGCTGAGCTAAATCCCCAGCTCCAATTTGAATGAAAATTAAAAGGTCTTACATTTGTCTTGTCTTTCCTTTTCTTTTTTTTTTTATTCTAAAGAGAATAAGACCAAGAAAAATAAAACTGAACAAAGCCAATCAAAACAAATCAGTGTAAGACACATGGGAGTTCAAAACACTACAAAATCAACAATGGTCACCATGTCTTTTGTTGTCTTCAAAATAGCTGCAGATACCTTCAGACATAGTAAAAATCAAACAGAACAGAACAGAACCAATAAAAACAAAACAATGAATTCAATAAAGGACGTCAAAACAAGACAACAGTAAATACAAAATGCCTACGACAATAGATCTTGTTATCTTTGAAATAGCTGCTCAAGCCATTAGACATGACAAAATCAAACAAAACAAAACAGAACAAAACCCAACCCAACAAAACAATGAAAATGACACAGGACTTCAAAACAAGACAATAGGGAATCAACAATGGCCACCACCCTCAGAAGGAGATGCCCATAGACGCCACATTGCATACTGCTATCCTCTGAATAGATAATCAGATCACCAGCCCTAGACCTGCAAAGTCAGTGAAGCACTAAACACAACAAGCACCAAATCGCATTCACCTCAATAGCTGTCATGGCAGCCTGTGTTTCTCTGGATCAGCTGGTCACTTCTGGAGGTGGGGTGGGGTTTGGCTGCCCTTGTTTCCCAGCCCACACCACTGGGAGTGGCTGGGGTCTGGCTGTCCCCCTGGTGATGCCAGCAGCCCGCACATAGCACTGGTTCACAGGGAGGACTTTTCTTTTCTTTTTTTTTTTGAGACAGGGTCTCACAGTAGTCCAGGCTGGTCTCAAATTTGTGGTGATCCTCCTGCCTCAGTCTTCTAAGTGCTGGAATTACAGGTGTGTGCCACCATGACTGACTTAGTGTTTTCACCTATGAAACAGATGTTCAAAAAGACAGCCCTGAAGTTAAGGCGAGAATTGGGCATTGCTGATAGGAGTATGAAGAGGTAGGTCCTTTTTGAAAGTTAGTCAGACAGTTTGGAAAGAAGTACAAAGGCTTAGGGCAGGCCCAGAAAAGTTTGGGACCATCAATCCCGGAGGCTGGGTGCCTGCCCAGCCCCCTTAGGACACTGGACTAGGCTCCAGAGGTTCCGTGGGCTTGAGTGGACTGCGTCCAGCGACTTTCATTCAACCAGGGGAGCCAGGCCCGCCGAAAGGGGAGCCAAAGCCAAGTGAGTCCCCGTAGCAGAAGGCTCAGGAGGTGATTTTCAACACATCCAGGGAAAGCTTTGGAAAATCGCTGGAAACACAGAAATATAGAAAAATGACAAAACAAAAGACCAAAATGCAATCTCAAACCTCCAGCCCATCCCAAGAAATAGGAGCCATGTACACAGAAGAAAATATTACACATACATCTGAAATGCATGAAATGATATCAACTGAAATAAAGAAGCAACTACGGGAAGCTATCAGGGAACTCAAGTCAGAAATATTCGCCCAGGTAAAAGAAGAAATGATAAAAGTAGTGAAAGAAATACTGAATGCATCCAACAAAGACACAGCTAAAAAATAAGAGGAACAAAGCAAAATGATAGAATCCCTGAATGAACAGTTTAAGAGACAAACAGAATGCATTAAGCAGATTCAAAGAGATATACAGGAAATCAAACACTAATGAAAGTTGCAAAAACCGCCTCAACGAAAGTGAAGATAGAATCTCAGAGCTTGAAGATAAGATTGCAGCTAGATAAGATTGTGAACAGTAAAGGAAAGATCTTCTAACAATAACAAGAAATCAGGAAATAACTCAACAGCTACAAGATGATGCAAAGAAAAACAACATAAGATTAATAGGGATAAAAGAAAAAGAAGGGACAACACAAATGATATCAAGAGGCTATTTACAGAATACCTGAAAACTTCCCAAACATGAGTATGGAAACTGACATACAGATTAGTGAGGCATATAGAACTCCAAATAGCCATAACCAAAACTACACCCAGACATAAAATAATCACCATCCCAGAAATCCAACATAAGAACAGAATATTAAAAGCTGTTAGAGAGAAAAGACAGGTCACTTATAAAGGAAAACCTATCAGAATCACAGCAGACTTCTCAACACAAACAATGAAATCAAGAAGAGCATGGAGTGAAGTTTCTCAGATCCTTAAAGAAAACGACTTCCAACCAAGACTAATGTACCCTGCAGAACTGTCCTTCAAAATGGATGGAGAAATAAGATACTTCTATGACAAAGAACAGCTGAAGAACTTCATGATCACCAAACCAAACCTACAAAGAATACTGAAAGACATCCTAGATACACATAGGAAAAAACCACTAAGCAAGACAGACAATTAAGCAGAATGGAAACTTAAGATACAACATCAGAAAGATAACACGTCAACAATAAACCAATATATGACAGTTATAACCATTAATGTAAATGGCCTCAATTCACCAATTAAAAGAAACAGACTGGCAGAATGGATCAAGAAACAATGCCTAACCATATGCTGTCTACAAGAAACCCATCTAACCCAAAAGGAAATTCATAGACTGAAAGTCAAAGGATGGAAAACAATTCTCCATGCAACAGGAACTCAAAAAAAAGCAGGGGTAGCTATTCTGTTTGCAGACCATGTGAACTTCAAACCAAGAATGGTCCAAAGAGATAAAGAAGGTTACTACATACTAGTTAGGGGAAAACTGCAAGAGGAAGAGATAACAATCTTAAATATATATGCACCAAATTCCAGAGCACCCAACTACACAAAGCAAGTATTAACAGAAATGAAAAATCAAATAGGCCAAAACACAGTTATAACAGGAGACCTTAACACACCCTTGACACAAAGGGATAGATCAACTAGACAGAAAATCAGCAAAGAAATAACAGAACTGAATCACACAAATGGAACAAATGGATTTGATAGACGTAAGAGTGTTCCATCCAACAACATCAGAATATACATTCTTCTCAGCAGCACATGGGACATTCTCTAAAGTAGACCATATACTATCCCACAGAATATATTTAAGTAAACGCAAAAGAATTGAAATTATCCCATGCATATTATTGGATCATAGCGTCATGAAACTAGAAATTAATGATAAAAGTAGCTGCAAAAACCCCACAAACACATGGAAATTAAATAACACACTCTTGAGCAATCAGTGGGTCACAGAGAAAATTAAAGAAGAAATTAAACAATATCTACAAGCAAACGAAAACACAAGTACAAGTTACCAGAACCTGTGGGATGCAATGAAAGCGGTCCTCAGAGGAAACACTGAGTTCCCACATTAGGAAAACAGAACAAACACAAATAAGCAACCTGATATTACACCTGAAACATCTAGAAAAAGAAGAGCAAGCCAAACCCAAAGCCAAAAGAAGGAAGGAAATTATAAAGATCAGAGCAGAAATTAATGCAATAGAGACTAAGAAAACAATTCAAAGAATCAATGAATCAAAGAGTTGGTTCTTTGAAAGAATAAATAAAATTGACAAGCCCCTAGCCAACCTAATTTAAAAAAGGAAAGAAAAGACTCAAGTTCATGCAATACAGAATGAAAAAGGAGAAATCACTGCTGACCCTGTGGAAATACAGAAGATCATCAACAACTATTTTGAAAACCTCTACTCTCATAGGTTCGATAACACAGAAGAAATGGACAGATTCCTAGAAACACGTGAACCACCAAAGCTGGATCAAGAAGATGTAAAACTGCTGAACAACCCAATTTCTATTAATGAAATTGAAAATGGAATCAAGTCTCTACTAACAAAGAAGAGCCCAGGCCCAGACAGATTCACTACAGAATTCTACAAGAAATACAAAGACTTAATGCTGACACTCCTCAAACTCTTCAATGAAATTGAAAGGGAAGCAATTCTCCCTAAGTTATTCCTGGTAGCAAATATCACTCTAGTACCAAAACCGGAGAAAGACCCAACTAAAAAAGAGAACTACAGGCCAATCTCCCTAATGAACATAGATGCAAAAATTCTCAATAAAATATTGGTAAATAGGATGTAGCAAATCATCAAGAAGATTATACACTATGACCAAGTGGGATTCATCCCAGGCATGCAGGGATGGTTCAACATCCGTAAATCAATAAATATAATCCACCATATCAATAGAGCCAAAAGCAAGAATCACATGATCATTCCTATAGTTGCAGAAAAAGCTTTTGATAAGATCTAACACCCAGTCATGATAAGAAACTTACAGAGAATTGGAATAGATGGTCTTTACCTCAATATGATAAAGGCCATCTACAACAAATCAATAGCCAGTGTCATATTAAATGGCCAAAAATGGAAAGCCTTTACCTTGAAATCAGGCACAAGACAAGGATGTCCCTTATCACTGCTCCTATTCAATATAGTACTGGAAATACTAGCCAGAGCAATTAGACAAGAGAGAGAAATAGAAAGAGTAAAGATAGGAAAAAAAGAAGTTAAACTATCATTATTTGCAGATGACATGATACTCTACATAGAAGACCCCCAAACCTCTGTTGAAAGTCTCCTAGATATAATAAATAAATTCAGCAATGTAGCTGGATACAAAGTCAATACTCAAAAATCAATAGCATTCTTATACACTAACAATAAAATCACCAAGAGAGAAATAAGAGAAGCAACACCCTTCACACTAGCATCCAAAAAAATGAAATACTTAGGAATTAATCTAACGAAAGTTGTAAAAGAGTTGTACAGGGAAAATTATAATACCCTGAAAAAAGAAATAGAAGAGGACCTCAGAAAATGGAAAGACATCCCTTGTTCATGGATAGGAAGAATAAATATTGTAAAAATGGCCATTCTCCCAAAATTGTTATACACATTCAATGCAATCCTAATGAAAATACCACTAACATACCTCATAGATCTAGAGAAATCACTCCTAAAATTCATCTGGAACCAGAAGAGACCTAGAATAGCAAAGGCAATTGTAAGCAGCAAAGCCAAGGCAGGAGGCATTACAATCCCTGACTTGAAGTTATACTACAAAGCTACCATAATAAAATCAACATGGTACTGCAATAAAAACAGACCTGAAGATCAGTGGAATAGACTAGAAGATACAACTACGAACACACTCAACCACCTTGTCTTTGATAAAGGGACCAAGCATGTTCACCGGAAGGACGACAGTCTCTTTAATAAATGGTGCTGGAAAAACTGGCTATCCATATGCCGAAAACTAAAATTAGACCCATGCCTATCACCATGTACTAAACTAAAATCCAAATGGATCAAAGATCTAAATATTAAAACAGAAACACTAACTCTGTTGCAAGACAAAGTAGGTAAAAATCTTGAAGACATAGGGGTAGGTAGAGAATCATGAACAAGAACCAAACTTCATGGGAAATACTTCCCTGAATCAATAACTGGGATCACGTCTTATTAAAGAGCTTCTGCACGTCCAAAGAAATCTCCAGCAGAGTGAAAAGAAAACCTACAAACTGGGAAAAAAGTCTTAGTGAACTGCCCCTCAGACAAAGGACTTCTGCCTGGAACTTATAAAGAATTAAAAAAAAATCAGACCCCCTAAATTCAAAGACCCAATCCAAAAATGGGCATCCGAGATGAACACACAGTTCTCAGATGAAGAAATACGAATGGCAAATAAATACATGAAAAAATGTTCATCATCATTGGTCATTAGAGAAATGCAAATTTAAACCACACTGAGATACCATCTCACTCTGAAAGAATGGCCAGGATCAACAAAACTACCAACAACAAATGCTGGAAAGGCTGTGGGGAAAAAGGAACTCTTCTGCACTGTTGGTGGGAGTGTAGACTGGTGCAACCACTGTGGAGGTCAATCTGGAGATTCCTCAAAAAGCTGGAGTTGGAGGTCCTATTTGACCCAGCTATTCCACTCTTAGGCATATTCCCAGAAGATCTGAAAACATCTTACCACAGTGATATATGCGCACCCATGTTTATAGTGGCACAATTTGTAATAGCCAGATCTTGGAAACAACCTAAGTGCCCATCAACCGAGGAATGGATAAAAAAAATTGTAGTACTTTTATACAATGGAGTACTACTCAGCTATAAAGAATGGTCACATTGAGATATTTATAAATAAATGGATGCATTTTGAATCTATACTCATAAGTGAAATAAATCAAACTGACATGTATAAATACCGTATAGTCTCCCTGGTGTAAGAAATGGTAAGAGTACAGAAGATTTTATGGAAATCATGGTTCACCATTATACTGCTTTGACATCTTATGTCTTCATTCATTGGTTGGAATGGTTTTATTTTGTTTTGTTTGATCTTAATATATGTGATGGTATGAATAGTTACTTTGAAGACAAGACAATATGGCAGCCATTGTTGATTTGATATCATCTTGCTCTGAAGTCCTACCATGCTCTTGTTTTTCTATTACCATTGATTCTATGACATTGTGTCTTATTGGATTTTAATATGTATGATAGTAAAGACAAAATTTTTATGGAAAATGAGATAATATAGCAGCCATTGTTCATCTTTGGTTATTTGGTTCAGAATGCCTTGCAATACTTTCATTCTCTTGAGTGGTTTTATTCTACTTTTTTATGTTTGACATTATTGCGTATAAAGCTAAGCTCAACTATTTCAAAGAAAGAGACATTATGATAGCTACTGTGAATATCCAATTGTCTTGTTGTGAAGTGCTGTGTTGCTTACATTGTTCTGTTCTGATCTGCTTAGATCTGTCCTTTTTTGTTTTATTCTTTTTAAAAAAAAGAAGTACAAAGGCTTTAAATTTGGTCATTCTCTTTGATTTAGCAGTTCTACTTATAGTAATTAATCTGAGAAAAAATAATTTATTAACTGTAGATGCAAGTAAGAATTTATCTGGGAGATTTTTTTTTTCACATAGTGAGGATTGAATCCAGGGCCTCAAGCATGCTAGGCCAGCTCTCTACCACTCAGAAGGCTGAGGCAGGAAGATCACTTCAAGTCCGAGATCAGCTTCAACAAAGACATTGCCTCAAAAAATTTTTGAAGCCCACCAAGAAAGAAAGAAAGAAAGAAAGAAAGAAAGAAAGAAAGAAAGAAAGAAAGAAAGAAAGAAAGAAAGAAAGAAAGGGAAACAGCCTCTGCAGTATAAGTTTGGGCCAAGTAAAAATAGGAAAATAAGTACACTGTATAGAACATGGGCCACCATGCAAGAGAGACCATAGTGGCCAACACTAATGAATTTAAAAATGGGGAAGATGGTGAATTTAGTGTTTTCTGTATTCTACCACAATTTTTGTGTGGTTTGATTTTGAGACAAGGTCTTGCTAGGTAGTCCAAGCTGACCTTGAACTCATTATATAGCACAAAGTAGCCTCAAACTCACGGTGATCTTCCTGCCTCAGCCTCCAGTGTTGGGATCACAGGTGTGTGTCACCACACGGGCTTTATTAATTTTTTAAAAGAAAATGTAAATGAAGGCTGGGCGTGGTGGTACATATCTGTAATCCCAGCACTGGGGAGGCTGA